>BRDA01072211.1:0-14237 GCA_036984385.1 Crenuchus spilurus | reverse complement strand
CTCTTCTGTCAGACTGGACGTGGGAGTCTTGATGAGGAATCGAGAGACTGATGTGATTTTATTTGTCACATGACAGCATTTCTCTCTCTCTCTCTCTCTCTCTCTCTCTCTCTCTCTCTCTCTCTCTCTCTCTCTCTCTCTCTCACACACACACACACACATTCACACCAAATGCAGTCATAGTAAATGTAAACTTGTTTGTGTCCCAGACAACCGTAATGGCCTGTTGCAGTTTTGATGCACATGTAATTGAATTATTTGCCTCGTCAATTATAATCAGGCCATCACAATTCCTAATTGGAGCACCACATCAAAACATAGATCCGTGTAAACACCCGACTGTCCAGTCTAAAAACAAAAGCCTCCATCTTTTAGGTTTTCCTCAGACTCTTGCACTGGCAGAACCCAGGAGCTTCAGATGCTTCAAGTTCTTTGAAGAGCGCTTTTGTGATATGTGTAATAATATCCTATTAAACCAAATATTTGATACATAGTCACGTTTTTAAGACCTCTACATCATCAGCGTGATAATTAAGTTATGTGACATTATTATTACTGTTATCATGGACTTCAGTTACATCACATACAGGTTTTACACTCTGCTACAACTGACTGGTGTGCTCACATATTTATACATGCAGTAACACTGACATGTGACATCCTGGGCCAGACTGGGGGTGGTCATAATGTTCTTGCTGTAATGTTGATCAGTATCACTTAAATCCAGAATCTGAAATTATTAGAAAATTTGAGTAAATGATTAATGAAATATTAAACAACATTAAATATAATGAATATAAAATATGAGAGTTTACACTTCTGAATGAAACTATAAACACAAATGAGCTTTTTCATCATTTTCTAATAAATAAATATACTCTAAGCCATGTACAGCACAGTTACCATGAATATTAATGTAATACACATATTTATACTTTGTGAAGCATAAGTAATCCTAAGTTCCTAATTACTCTTAAATTTGACTAGAATTACTTTAATCTGACAAACCCTAAAGGATCTTGAAGTAGCCTTTCACAGAGTATCTCTGTGTCTGCGGTCGAGCTGTGCAGTCACAGCTGCCATCCGGACTACTTCCTCTTCACAACTCTCTTCCTGTTGTGTTGCCATAGTGCACAACTCAGAAAGGAAGAGTTACCCTTTTCCAGGAAAAGACATAAACAATAGACATAAATAAAGCACTGGTGCATAATAAACCTGCAGGCTGGAAAATAATAAAATACATCACATCAACACCGTTAGTGCTTTTAGGGTTGTGCACTTTCTAATGCAACTGTGTGGATGCAATATATTATAATGTATTCATTTAAATGATGTACACATTTAAATTTAAAGCACTATTTCGGGAGTATGTGGTGTTGAAACACACACCCACACACACACACACACACACACATACTGAGCAAATATAGTAAATGCATTCATGAGTGATATCACGATATGGCAGTTAAAAGAGGAAACTAACAACGATGGGACCTCACACACGCTGCTTGCACTTGAAATGAATGGTGTTATACTGTAGGACAAAAGTATTGGGACACCTACACATTCATTTGTTTCATTTCAGACTACTGAACTCATTCCTTTCTAGATGATAAATGTGTTTTGGATTTATTAGTAAATCAGCTCCTAGAGAAACAATCCAAGCTGTCTGAAGTCCAGTGTGCAGTTTCTGCAGTCTGTGATGGTTTGAGCTGCTGCTGTTGGTTCACTGTGTTTAGTCTAAAGGCAACACCTACCAGGAGAGATTAGAGCACTTCATGCTTCCATCTGCTGACAAGCTTTATGGAGATGCCCAGCAGATGCTCACAGTGCCAACTACTACTGACTATCATATTACTGAGGCTGATTGGCCAACTCATGAGCCCCACTGATCAACATTAAACCTGCTTTAAACGTCACTTTAAGTGCAATAAGTATAACAGATTTGAATTAAATGATGAACTTTCTCATGACATTCTAATAGTCTAACGCATGCCTGTATAAAGGCTGTTAGAGCCTGTAGTTGAAGACAGTACAGCACTTATTTAGTGTTTTATCTAATAAAGAAATAATAGCATTGGACCAAAAATGCTCACGTCGTGACAGTGAGGATAATCTGTGATGGCATCGCTGTGATCTGCACTGTGGGAGTTTGACTGACACACATCAACGCCACTTTCACTAATACACTCCCTGAACATCAGCCAAAGAGCCAGAGGTGACAAAACTGTCCCAAGTACTAAAGACGACCCAACAGATGCCTCTACAGACATGTTGGCATATAAACTCTGTTTCTTCTCTCTCTGTGACAGTCATTCTAATGTCTCACAATGATTAGGATTGAATGTTATTGGGACATAATGTTTTGAGTGATACACTCTGTTCTTCAATGGTCAGAGATGGTGGATCATTGTCAGTGATACTGATGTAGTGGTGGTGTGTTAGAGTGGATTACATCAGAGCTGGTGATGATTTTAACCCTCTGGAGTCAGTGATATATATATATTGGTTGAATCGATATATATTTTCACATATTTGTGAGAGGAGCTTAAATAAGCAGACACACATTTTTCACTTCAAGTCAGAGCGCAGCACTTTTTTACACCACTCACTTGATCTGCCATTCATATGACAACAACAAGGTAATTCTGGACATACCAACTTAGCAGCTGAGGAATGTGTGGAAACACCCATTTGGTCTCTATAAACAAAAAGCGCTCACATTTCTCATAAACATTCAATCTAGGAACAATTTCTAAAAACTGTAATGACCAGTGTGTATCCAACACCTCTGTTTATTCAATTCTGAGCTCAAAAGTCTTGGCTAGAAATGTTTACAGTGTGTTTTTTTCACAATATATGTGACCCCGCCAGGGAAAACCAGGCCAAAGTCACTGGGCAATTTATTGAGGTATCGTGTCAATATTGTGTCACTCACATTAGCGACAAAATTTAGCCACTTGGTTTTATTGCTGTAAATGAAAGATAACAGTCACAGATATCTTTCAGAGTACATATTTTGATCAAAAACAAAACTTAAATTCACAAAAAGGTTGTTTTGAAAAAAAATAATTTTGAAAAAAAAGAATGACTGTGACCTGGTTTTCCCTGGCGGGGTCACATATCATCACATCTGAAAATATGCTTTGGGAAAGTCTAAGTTTAGAACAGATTTAATCAAAATATAGATTTTTGACACTCTTACTGTTCTGACACTGTTGTTGCTGAGTTTGTGCTGAACAAAAGCCTGTGTAACACTTTGGAAACAACAATTTTAGATGGGTGTAATTCGTGAAGAAGTGAAGGCATGTCAGACTACATCAGAATGTCTGAAAGATACCATTTCAGGTATCTTTATTTAAAGATGGCACCTAATGAATTTATCAGTGTATAGAGTGTATAGTTAATATTCATGGTATCCATACAGTTTTGTGCATTAATTTGGTTTATAATATAGAACGATGAGCCTCTGCTTCACATCCACTCACACAAAAGCAGACAAACAGCCCATAACCTGCTGCATGCATCCAGTGACATTTCAAGCAATTATATCCAACACAGCCTAAAAAATGATGGTGACTGTGCACAAGGCTGACTGGGTTTTTGGAGAGACGGGGAGGGACAAGCCCAGAAGCGTGGCTCAAAAGAACTCTTCATCTTTCAATTCCACCCCATTAAATAACGTAACATTTAACACTACATGCCGGGCTTCAAGTGATCCGTGCTTGTCTTATTGCTGCGTCATGTGAGTGCTCTCAAAAATAAAGATGGTCATGTTAGGATGGAGTCATATGGAGACAAAGTACTCATATACTTCATTAGTGAAGATGGCATTTTGCTTTTTTTGGGCTGGAGTAGTAAATTATTTCAATATTTTTTTCAAATACTCATTAGATCACAATAGCAGTCACATTTTCTGGTAATGAATAAAAATATATTATCTGTGGCAACTGCATGGCTGTTAAAATATGTCCAATCACTTCAGACTGGCTGTCCTACCTGCTTGGATGCCGACATACCTTTATACCTGAACTGTACCATTAAACATAACATTTATGATACAGTTTATATGGATGGGTGAGTCAAAAATGATCCTCACATTACTAATATTAAAACTTCTTTTGGCTGCAATGTCTGTACTCAGTCATTGTCTCCATAATAACTGCTGTGTTACATCAGTTCATTTATGACTGCAGTGCAACAAAAATGGCCACCAATCTTAAGACTGGTTGCATTGACTGTGGTCTGAAGGTATATTTGGTGCTGATATTTATCAGAGACTATGTGCACAGTGTGGAGAAAGTGTAAAACTAAATTTACATTTACATTTACAGCATTTAGCAGACACGTAACACGTACAACAGTGTTTTGTTTCCATTAAGAGAATTATCTCAGCTAGTACTGACAGGTTCGAGTCCAAACTTCTCTTCAGTTCAGACACTGTTAGAAATAAACCATCACTAATACCTAGAAAGAAGGAAAGATACACAATTACACACAATATAAGAGCTTTACAATACATTACAGTAAGTGTTTTAAACTAGTGCTCGCTTAAGTGCTCCAAGTCAAGTCAAGTTTATTTATATAGCACATTTAAAATCCACAAGGGCCAACCAAAGTGCTGTACAATATACAAATGTACAAGTAGTAAATAAGAACAAATAGGTCATAAAATAAAATAAGCATAATAAGTAAACAAGTAATACTAAAATTATAAAACAAAATTTTAACTTAAAATAAAAATGAAAGAAAGAAAGAAAGAAAGAAATTCAAATAATAATTCCGTTTTAAAATTTAAAATTTACTGCACACAGAAACTTGTTCATCGGAGATTATGGACACTGAAAGGCTTGAGAGTATAAATGTGTTTTAAGATTAGACTTAAAAACATTAATTGTGGGAGACCTCCTTATAAAAACTGGCAGACTATTCCAAAGTTTAGGTGCAGCAACAGAAAATGCTCGGTCACCCTTTGGTGACCACTCCACAAAGAGATTGGTCTAAGACACTAGTCAGATGGTAGAATGATGGTGATATTGGAATACAGACTCAGTTTAACCTGAATTAAAAAATAACTCAGGAATTATAAAGTTGACTGGCTATAGTTGTGCCAGTGTTACAGTTTATCAATTTCTATCATTTTATTCCAGTTTATATCAATTTTGTGCAAATTTACAAAATAATACACATTATCCTGGTTCTGGCCCACATACCACGTTAGAAGGTTGTATTTGGGCCACATGTGGGCCAGAGTTCAAATGCCATGACAAACCTTAAACATGACAGGTAGAACTGGGACAGTTTGGGGCCACAGTACTCTCACTACTGAACCTGTAGGTGCTTTAATGGGATTGTGTTTGGTCCAGAATTGTCAGCTATCTGGGAAAGATTAATCAACTTCAATTGGATATTTTCAAAAGCTTACTTACCTTGTGCATTTCTCAACTGCCTCAATTGTCTGATTTTTAAATGCTGAGACTGGTTAAAACAATGTTTTGAAGATCTTTGGAGGCAAACCTGGACAACTGGGCACCAAATAATTGACCATTACTCAATAATTAATGAATAGAGAAACGTAAAGCTGGCAGACTTTAATGACAATTAGTGTTTGTGTTCGTTAAGCTCACTCTCTAGAGGTTGCTAAGCCTAATTGTCGGATGCTTCGGGTCATGCTGGGAAATAACCTTTAGAAATTGTGCAGAAGAGCCATTTTATACCATTCCCAGTGGCCCACTCTGAACTCGGACTGATGAACAAGTGAACCACTGCACTTAGGTCAGCAACGAAGTGCTTACTCATATAAAAATACATATAGAGTACAGACATGAGTGCTTTTAAAGCCACTCAGGGTTTAATGGATAAAGTGTGTTTATGTGAATGCTTCATTGTAAGGAATAATTGAAAAATGACAGTGACATTTTCTTTTGTTGAACGTAGAGGACCAAAAATCTTCATAAGCATGTGCAGTAGTCTGAGAGTAGCTTTACTGAGGTGCCTAAAAGTTTCTGAATCATTGTGAATGTTTTATATTTCTGCATAAATTTGACCTAAAACTTTGCCCTAAAAATATTAGACTTGGTCATTAATTTATTGAGGAAAATTATCTACTACAAAGTTATGAAGTTATTTGAAGGTGAAATAGGATGACATGACAATCAATGGTAGGACAATCAGGAGTGAGTGGGTGTCCTGATTTATTTAAAGAACTGATCCAACAAAGTCTGATCTTCACAACATGTTTGTGGACGTGCATCATGGTACAAATAAAAGAGATTTATGAAAACAGAAGAAGACTTAATGATACTGGAAAAGGTTACAAAACCATCTCTATAGGACTCCACCAATCTACACCCAGAGAGATTAGGTACAAATAGTGGAAATTTGAGCTTCTGGATTTCTCATTTTCATTACATACTGATCAACAGTGGAACAAAAAAGGTTTGAAATGTGTCACTTTATGTGTAATAAATATAAAATATATGTTTACTTTTAAGAATTACTGTAACATTGTGGAGTGGAAGCAGGAGAGGATGCAGTGATAGGAATCCAGTACATAAATTTTATTAACAGACAAAAACACCAGATCAGAATACACACCAGCACAGATACATTGTCATTTTGGGCCAAAACTGGCCCAGCACCAGTCATGGCATTTGAACTTTGGACCACATGTGGCCCAACTACGATGCACCATGTGAATTTTTTCAACTCCATTTCTATTTTGGGCCAAAATTGGCCCAACTACAACCAGTCAACTGCATCATCCCTGAGTTTAATTTAATTAAGATTAAATTAAGGCAGCGTTCCAATCTGCCATCTTACTAGTGTCTTACTACATATTCAGTGACATATAATATCCAGTGTACACCAATATTCTAATATTTGGAGATGCACTAGAACATTAATAGAGCCAATTTAGATGTAATGACAGAGAATACCAATTTCAGATTCATTTTAACCTGATTGTTTCATTTCAGAAAGGCTGGATTGATCGTTCTAGGCTATCAACAGTCATCAGTAACACTGCACTGGTATCAAACCAGAGTCTAGGCAGATGTCTGAGACTCTACTGAGCACGAAGACTTCAGTTATTTATGGAAGCTCTGTCAAGTTCTGACATCTTATTCATCTCGATGCGTTTTTTACTGTTTGGTGTTCTCCATAAAGGCGGGCTTAAAAGCTGGGTAACAGCAGTCTTCTACGCGCTGACACTAATGCAGTGATGCAGTGGGTTACGCAGTCCAAAGCCAGTTAAAAATGGAACGACATCCATCAATACGTGAAGAGCCTTTTGACACCAGCATCCATTAAGTGCTGCAGGAGGCAGCTTGATTGTGTGTTTGTACCAACGTGAGTGTGTGTGTCAGCCAAGGAGAGTGATTTGCAGTAGCTCAGAAAGCTCTTATGTTAACTGTCTTATCGAAACGGGTCAAACAGGAGGTCTGAGACGTAGAGGCGATGATATTTTAAGAGCCCTAATAGCTGTGTAATGGTTTCACTGCCTGTTCATGCACCAAGCTATTGTTGCACTAATTCAGCACAATCATTTATTGATTATGTGATGGTTAATCAGTTGATTTAGGTGATAAAACAGTTGGCGAGATGGAGAGGGGTAATTTGTGATTATTATCAATATCTCTGGGATGTACTCCCATCCAAAACACAGTGTTTAAAAAGTACAGTAACTATGAACTATTCTAAAACTTATTCTGTTTATATCAATTCTGTGAAAATGTACACAATAATACATATTATTCATCATAGCAAACCAGTGTTGGCCTGGTTCTAGCCCACATTTACAACTGTCGGCCCATATACTACCCTATAATGATGGTGATGACTGTGATACAGCCTCAATTAAATCATATGATACAGTTGGCTGGCTGCAGTTGGGCAGTTTTGGACCAAAATAGAAATGGAGTTCTAACATTTTGCATGGTAGATTGTATTTGGGCCACATATGGAGTTCAAATATCATGACAAATCTTAAACTAGAGCTGGGCCAGATTTGGCCCACAGTAGACTTACCATTGCCATAACTGACCTGTAAGTTAATTGGGCTGTATTTGGGCCAGAGACACCTGCCCATTCTTTGTTTCTTTGGTATTAAAATAGTTTATACTGCTTTTGAAGGAGTAACTGTCTTTACTGTCCAGGAGAGGTTTTCTAATTCTATTAAACTAGTTCTGTTTGAATAGTTATCAAACATAGAATGTAAGCTTAAATGTTTGTCCATTTTGTCAGCGCCCAGCCTGTATCTTTGGCCTCGTCATAGGTTGTGGATGCTGACACAAGCCTGGTGAAGGCTCAGAGGAAGCTGGCAGCATGAGGCAGAACACTGCAGGAGGGCCTGGCACAAACCCCAGCCAGACAGCCACTCACAGCACCCACTTATAACACTCTCAGAAAGACAGAGCATGCACTTTGCTTATCAGACAGAACATTTCTACAGGGGGAAAGAGAGAGAGAGAGAGAGAGAGAGCGAGAGAGAGAGAGAGAGAGAGAGAATCAAAGTCTAAGTTGGCACAGAAAGATCATGTTGTGAAAGTCAGGTCATAAACGATGTCTAGTTGCTCAGATATTGGACTGATGCATGAATTCATGGATTTGACTGACTGATGTCTGCATACATCAGTCTGTACATGTTTACAGTACCAATAAAGTAAAGTTTTTGATTCTTTAAATTTGTCACACAACTGATGTTTTAAACACTTTAAGAGAGCAAGAAATGCAAGTTATGAACTCTTGATAAGGCACAGCTGTTAACTGAAAGCCATTCCAAAAGGAAGAAGAATGATGGTGATTAATCAGCAAATGTGACCAGTAGAGCAAAGATGAATTGCTTCCTTTTAAAGTTGAGTAGTAGCTCGTGAATGGCCAGGAGGCCGAATGAATGAGTGATGTAGTACTGGCTTAGGTAAACGCTGATGAGCGCCAATGTATTAAGTTTTAATTCAGAAGGTTCACTTCAGCTTTTATATATTTAGTGTAGATTTGTGCTAATTCATGTAGCAAGATATTTTTTTGGTGACTTGGAGATGCCAAATGTGACCCTATATGTGACCCCGACGAGGGAAAACCAGGTCAAAGTCTTTTTTTTTTCTTTATTTGTTTTTTTCAAAACAATGTTTTTGTGAATTTAAGTTTTGTTTTTGATCAAAATATGTACTCCAATAGATATCTGAGACTGTTATCTTTCATTTACAGCAATAATACCGAGTGGCTAAGTTTTGTTGCTAATGTGAGTGACACAATATTGACACAATATCTCAATAAGTTGCTCATTGACTTTGGCCTGGTTTTCACTGGCGGGGTCACATATTCAGACTTGAATAAATGAAAAATAAATAAAGTTGAATACTCAGTTTTTTTTTTTCTAGTAAACGTTTACAGACGGGTACACACACCTGAGCCCCAAACTGGATCATTACATGCTGCCATCACAGTAATCTAAAGTGTAAAATATTATTTTAAGAAAAAATTTACGTATACATTGTTTTTGGCATTTAGCAGCAAATCTGAATTAAACAAATCTTTAGGATTTGGCCATTAAAATTCAGACAAAAAAATAAAAAAATTAACAAAAGTTTAAGAGGTTAATAAATGAATGAATGAATGAATGAATGAATGCAGTCAAACAGAGAAGAGAGAAGTTTATCACTGTCACAGGAGACTAAATAACACAAACTCAACCTGGATAACAAAGCTGAAGTTTGCGCTGGCAGGACCATTAAGAATCCAATTTACACTAGACATCAATCTCAGCAGTTGGTCGTCCAGTCAAATGATACTGGTGTTTTTTTCCTTGTCACTTTTATAAATGTCTGCAGGTGTATTTGGATGGGAGAGATAAATCAGAGAGACAGATCACCCCAAGAAGAAAAATAAAGTGTTGGCTATAAATAGCCATGCAAGTGTTAGGGGGTAATTATGCAACAGCAACTGTGGGTGACCTCTTTTCAGCAACCGCGAGGTGAATACGCCGGGGCCATCAACAACTTATGAATAAAACATCATATTCTACATGACCATGATCATGAGACAGAGAGAGAGAGAGAGAGAGAGAGAGAGAGAGAGAGAGAGAGAGACTGACATGGATAAGTAATTGTCATCTCCTAAAGGATGTATCCATCACACATCCTACAGTGTTCAATCAAACCTGGCTGGACCCTGTCAGAATTCAATGCTGTCCAAATGTTTGTGGACATCTCTTCTAATGAATGCATTAACTCACAGATGTATGCACAGCTTGTCTAGTCCCTGTTGAGAAGTACTGCCAATAGAATAAGACTAAACATGAACCTATTGGCACCATGCCTAATGCCAGGAGTGGGCTATAAAGCACCACATTGAGCTGTGGAGCTGTAGATCTCTCCTCTGCTCCATCCATTGGTTTTGAGGTGGTGGTGATCATCCAACATCTTGGATACTTTTATGGCTGAATACTATCAAATCCTCACAGCAATGCCCAGTGGAGACAGTAACTCTATCTTACCCAAACATGCCCATCCATCCCACTCAATCCTACTATGTACATCTTGCCCAAACATTTCACTGTCTATCCTATCCAATTCTACCCCTGCCCAACAAACTCAGTTATGCCCATGCCCAACACACCCAATCCTGACCCTGGCCAACACACTTAGTCTTGACCATGCCCAGTACACCCAATCATGCTCATCCATTTTACCCAGTCCTGCCCCTGCCAATCTTACCAAATCCTGCACCATACATACCACCCAATCCTGCCCCTGCCCATTCTACCCAATCCTGACCCTGTCTACTACACACAATCCTGCCCCTGACAATCTACCCAATGATACCCCTGCCCATCCTACCCAATCCTGTCCATGCCAATGTTATCTTCCCAATTGCTGCCCATCCAACCCAGTCCTGCCCCTTCCATCCTACCCAATCCTGCACCTGCCCCTCTTACCCACCCAATCCTTGCCCATGCCACCTAATCATGCCCTTGCCTACCCTACCTAATTCTGCTTCTCTCCATCTTACTCCCTACCCAACCCTACCCTAACCCCCATTCCTGCCTTGCACCTCCCCATCTTACCACCACCACTTGTGTTGAGAAATAGAAGTGCACATAAAATAACTTTTACATAAAAAAAGTCTTTATAGTTGTCAACAGTGTAGATCATTAGCTTGCAGATGATAATTGTAAGCCTGTAAATGAGTGAGGTGGTAACCAGCAGGTTACAGTGTACAGTACACACACACAGGTTACAGTGTACAGTACAGACACACACACAGCATGTAGAGGGTCTGTTCCTGTCCTGAGTGGTGCAGAGTCAGAGTCAGAGTCAGAGCAGATGACGTAACTTAAGCCTTCTCTCCCCCACGCTCAGCTTCAGCACAGCTGCAATTCTCAGTATTTCAGATTACATGACGTCACTGCTCTAAAACTCAGCCATACACACACATGCAGGCACAAAACAAACAAACACTGGCATGATCGGCCGTATGATACATAGTGTGCTGCAGTGACATCATAGCATCTCTCTCCTCCAAACACATACAGACACACACGAGCCATGACATCAGGGAGAGCACAAAATCCCCCCCCCCTCTCTCTCTATCTCTCTCTCTCACACACACACACACACACACACACTCGTCCATCCCAAGAACCGGGATACAGGACTTAAGCTGTGTGTTCTTGGAGGTCTAGATGTGTACAATTTTGGCATAAATGAAATATATTACATCATCACTATTATTGCCAAAATTCCTACACATTCAAATGAAGTGATCAGTCTGGTGTGTCTGTGAAGCGATAATGTGGTGATCTAATAAACAGTAACAGTGAGACAAAGCTGAGCACAGGTGAGAAGAATGCTTACTGTACCAGAACCTGCTTAATCCTCAGGCAGTGATGTTCAGTGCCTGGCTTACTGCTCTGAGGAACAGACTGTAATACATGTCTGCTTTTGGTCAGAGCTATTTTTAACAGCATGGGAGCCATTCAGAATGGGATTGTATCAATTCTGTGTGTTTTTTTTTTCTTTTTCTGCCTTCACACTGCAGCTCACACACCCCAGAGAGAGAGGGAGGGAGAGAGAGAGAGAGAGAGAGAGAGAGAGAGAGAGAGAGAGAGAGAGAGAGAGAGAGAGAGAGAGAGAGAGAGAGAGAGATGGAGGGAGAAAGAGGAGACAGAGAGAAATAGAGAGACAGACAAAGAGATGTAAATAGGCTGAGAAAAACAGAGGCAGAGAGAGAGAGAGAGAGAGACAGCGAGATAGAAAGAGAATGAGAGACAGAGATAAAAAAAGAGAGAGAGAGAGAGAGAGATAAAGAGAGAAACAGAGAGCGAGACACAGCGAGATAGATAGAAAGAGATAGAAAGAGAATGAGACAGAGACAGAAAGAGAGAGAGAGAAGAGATAGAAAGACAATTAGAAAGAGTGACAGAGAGAGAGAGAGAAATAGAGAGATAAAGAGAGAGACTGAGAGCGAGACACAGCGAGATAGATAGAAAGAGAATGAGAAACAGAGACAGAGAAAGAGAGAGAGACCGAGAGAGAGAGAGAGAGAGAGAGAGAGAGAGAGAGAGAGAGAGAGAGAGAGAGAGAGAGATATGGATGGATAGTTTTGTAGTTACGTGCATAGATTGGTACAGTGTGTACAGTGTAAAGTGTGAAATGTCATTAAGGATAAAGAACATAATTAGCTCTGTATCATCAACTGTAGACTACAGCTGTGGACAAAAATAGCAAATATAAAATGTATCAAACATAAAGGAGCATTATTATTTCAGTTTATATCTAAACTCACTGGCCACTTCATTAGGTACACATAACTTATATCTACATACATTTGATCAGCTCCACTGAACATACACAGCAGGTGCACTTGGAGACTGTAGTCCATCTGTTTCTCTGTATACTTTGATGTTCTTCAATGCTCAGGACCTTAACAGAGCAGGTGGATCATTTTCAGTACTGCTGTGACGCTGACGTGGTGGTGGTGTGTTAGAGTGTGTGGCGTAGATCAGACACATGCTGCACTGAAGTCCAAGCAGTGACACTGAGCTGTTTAACATCAGCACCTGCTGATCCACTCTAATGCACACTAACACACCACCACCACGTCAGTGTCACTGAGAATGATCCACCAGCTCTGAGAGGGTACTAGAACTATGGTCAGTGAAATATACAAGGTTTGGTCAGAAGAAGTGAATAGAACACACATACTTGACATAGTGCATGTAAATAGAGCAGCGGCATACATCTAAGAACACACACACACACACACACACACACACACACACACACAGCAGTAGTAGGATTAAAAAGCCACACTGAAACACAGTCACAGACACATCAGGATTACAGAGGCGCTCGCAGTGCGGGATTATGCAGCTCGTCTCTGCTCCATAATGGTTTTCTAGGCAGAGCTCAGGCCAGGCGCAGTGACATCATCCTGCAGTCTAATGCCATCTTTCCACCTCATCTGATGTGCACTGCGTGCACGCATCTGTGTGACCGTGTGTGGGTGTGTGAGGCAGCCTGCAGGCTACACATCCCAGACCGCACACACACACGCACACGTCTGCATGACTCTGCAAAGGCTTGTTGGTCCCTGGCACCTTCGCCCCACCTCGGCGTGTAATCCACTCACATATGAGAGGGTATAGAGGCAAGTAAACCACTATGGCCTCCTACTAATCTTCTGCTACAACTTATGATGCTGCCCCCCTGCAACTGAACATCAAGGTTATTACCTGATTATTTAGCAATCAAATACGGAACAAAAAAAACACCTGAGCGAGCCCACGAGCACAAATTTAACGGTGTTACGTAAGCACTGAGCCCATAGTCGTGGGCCACTGTTCTGAACAGAATTTATCTCTAATTAATACAACCCGGTGCCCTCTGATTACAACATCCAGCACAGCTTTTTACCCCTTTTTCAGATGGCTCGAGCTGGGAGTGGGGGACATATTTTAGAGACATTCAAATGACAGGCCCACAGTCTACAAACCGGATTCCAAAAAAGTTGGGACACTAAACAAATTGTGAATAAAAACTGAATGCAATGATGTGGAGGTGCCAACATCTAATATTTTATTCAGAATGGAACACAAATCACAAATCAAAAGTTTAAACAGAGAGAATGTATCATTTTAAAGGAAAAATATGTTGTTTCAAAATTTCATGGCGTCAACAAATCCCAAAAAAGTTGGGACAAGGCCATTTTTACCAGTGTGGCATCCCCCCTTCTTC
>BRDA01072208.1:0-14694 GCA_036984385.1 Crenuchus spilurus | reverse complement strand
ACAGTCAGTGTTGCTTCCTAACTGGACAGGTTGGTTTCACAGAAGTGTGGTTGGCTTGAAGTTACATTGTGTTGTTTAAGTGTTCCCTTTATTTTTTGAGCAGTGTATATATAGCTTGAATCAAAATATATATTTTTAGATTTTTGGGAGGAGCTTAAATAAGCAAAGACACATCTGTGACAGCAAGTCAGACAGCTGCGCATATTTTCCCGCCAAAAGATGTGCACTGTCATTCATATGATAATGACATGGTAATTTTGGACATTCTATTGGTGGGTTCCAGCGGCCTGCAATCTCTGGAATGTGGATGTGAACAAATACCTGTCACCTGAGGTTATTCTGAACAAAAGACCTCTCACCTGGTTCACACCTATCTCATAGATATTCATGTAGGGTTAGTGGCTGAGGAAAACAGAGTGTCACCTCACATTTGTTAAGCTTTAGAAATAAAACCACATACAATTTCTAAAAACTGTAATGACCAGTATGTAGCCAACACCTCTGTTTATTCAGTTCTGAGCTCAAAAGTTTTGGCTAGAAATGTTTAGAGGTTTTTGGAAAGTCTATGTTTAGAGCAGATTTGATCAAAATATAGATTTATGACACTCTTACTGGTTTGCCATTGTTGTTGCTGAGTTTGTGCTGAACAAAAGCCTGTGTAACTCCTTGAAAAAAAGTAATTTTAGATGGGTATAATTTGTGAAAAAGTCAAGGCATGTCAGACTACATCAGGGTGTCTGAAATACCCTCAGACCTCAGAGTGTTAACAGCAGAAATGAGCAACAATATAAAAAAGCTTCCAAATCTAGGGTAATAAAAATGACTGCTTTGAATTTACTTAATTCAAGTATTGATTTTTTTTCATGCACACATTTAAATCAAATAAATCCCAAGCACTACTTTTATCAATGCATAGTAGCTGTAAGGCACGAGGTTCAAGTCATGTCATAATATCAACATGAAATCTGACACAGATAACACAATAAGAAATCATTACTTCCTGTGTATGTGGAGCAAGTTATGAGATTGCTTTGGCCATTACTTTAGAATGTGTTTAAACCCTGTGTGTTTGTTTCTTTCAGAACAAAGTCCATGGTGTGAAATTTACAGAGCTTCCCCACGTAATCGAATAAAAACAGAACAAACGCCTGCGAGAGGGATGAGCTGTTGTGAGAACATAGTGATCAATCCAAAGCAAATCAGATTCTCTCTCTCTTTCTCTTTCTCTCTCTCGCTCTGTCTCCCCAGGGACGGTGATAAACCAGTTATCCGGGAGGTCATTCTGGCCTCTATCACATCAGGCTGGTGGAGGGAGAGTAGGATGTCGTTCCGCACTGATAGCACTGTGACGGACACAGATGGTCTAGGCTGTGTCCAGCCTTGCTCTGAAGGTGTCCTCTACACTTCTGATTCCTCTACTCTCAGTGTCTGCAGAGACTAAAGTAGACTAAAGTCAGAGGATAAATTAGAGGATAAAGCACAAATACACATTTCTACTTTAAAGGTACAGTATGTAATATTTCGGGTTATCTTTTAGCAGAATTTAAGATAATCACTAATAAAAATGATTAAAAACACATCTAATCATTATAAACTAAGAAGTTTTTTTTATTATTTTACCTTAGAATAAGCTGTTTATATCTACGTTGGTCGCAGGTCAAACAGCGACTGAGGCCGCCATGTTGCATCGCCATGTTTCTACAGTAGTTCAAAAAGGACAAACGAAGCTTGCAAAAACCGTTTGTGTTGTAATGACGAATTAGCCACTCAAATTCGATGGCGCTGTAGCTTTGTTTTACCATTGGCTGACAAAACAGGAGAAGAAGAAGAAACACACATATTACCTCAATAAAAAAAACACAAATCAAAGTGACGCCAAAGCAGCGCTCTCTCTCATACAGCCTCGAATGGTGCTCAACCGCTAGGAGACCGTTTAGCTTAGCTTCATATTTGTGCGCGCAGTTTTTCCCCCATTCCACCTTAACTGGTGCTGCAGAACATTGTAGCGCATTGGAGCTGAATGCTACTGATTGGGCCCTACTGCAGCATTTAAGGTGGAACGGGGGATTCGTAGCTACGCGCTAGTTCGCGAGCTTTGACATTATGGCTCTGAGGGTCTAAAAATACATAACTTTATTAGAAGCTTACGTATCGGCTGATGTTCCTTCTTCAGAGCATGGCAAGCTTACCTTGACTAGAGAAAATGTGTATCCTGCCTTCATTATCCGTTTACAGTGAAGCAGTTTGATATGTTTACTTTATTACATTATCTTGTGTTTGTACAGAAAACAGCTAACGTTTACAATAACACTACTGAAGTGCAGAAAATATGTTTCGTCTGCATTGTAGCTGTGATCATTTTACATATTACATTTACTAAATTTCTAATTAAAATTAAACTAACCACTTGACATATCACTAGCTTTAAAGCTGCTATTAGACATCGCGTTCGGGAGTATCAAAGATTTATGACATCTTACGGCCACCGTAGAGGCTCCTTCGTGTTTGGGTGGGAGGGGCTGTGGAAAGAGTCTTCAGTTGGTTGCAATATGGAAACTAAACCACTAGATGTCGCTGGAAACTACATACTGTGCCTTTAAAGGCTATACAAAGTACATATTTGAAGGGAAGACCTATTTTCACTGTAATGGAATATATATGGTCTTATCAGATTACTATGACCACCCCGTGACATGGTGATCACTGACTTTCTACATTGCTCCTGTGTTCACTGTAGAGGTTTAGTGGTCCACTGTGGTGCATCAACTCTGCACTATTTGCTCTAGTCATCATTCACCTCTGGCATCAATGGTCTATGGGGCACCACTGTTTTGGTATTGGGAGGTGTACGAGAAGTCCATTTTCAGTACACCTTCACAACAGCAGCTCTAGAACATCCCACAAATTATTGCTTTCCGATATGCTTGTACCATATTATCATGCACTTTTGGACATCAGTCAAATCACATCCTTTGTCCCTGATGGTCGTTTTGCACTCTGCTACAACTGACTGGTGTGCTCGCTTATTTATAGATGAAGCAAACCTGTCGCCTCCATTACTGAGGTCATTCCAAACCACCCCTGGTCTTAATATTCTATAATCTTGTAGATAAACAATTCACAGATATAGTAAACATTTTATGAATCTTATGTCTTAAACATAACATTTGATTTGGTCAAAAATATTGAAGGGATCTTTAAATCTTGTCCTGGAGGGATTTTTTTTTGATTTCCCTGCTCAGTTACACCTACTACACCTGGCAACAAATTAACTGAACCAAGAAAATGACTAAACTGTGCTGGATACCAGCCCTCCAGGACCGTATCTGAAAATTGCTGCTTTAATGAATCGCACATTATAAGCAATGATAATGCGGTGATGGACACAGATGGCCCAGCTCGATTCACACTTAGGCTGAAGGTGTCCTCTATACAGATTCACCTCTGAATCCCCTACTCTCAGGCTCTGTAGTCCCAGCAGTACCTAAGCTGAGATGATATGCATGAGCTTTAGTGTTGTAACACAATGTCATTTATCTACAAACCCATTCCAAAAAATTAGAATATCATGGAAAAGTTGATTAATTTCCATAATTCCATTCAAAAAGTTAAACTTTCACATAGATTCAGGGCCCACAATTTACAGTATTTATTTGTTTATTTTCACATAATTTGGGCTTCCAGGTCTTAAAATCCTCGAAAACAGGATTTAAAAAAATTGGAAAACTGTGGATTCTGTCTGTTCAGTGCAAGAAATATGAACTTCTGTATTTAAATTTAACCAGATGTGTCAGGGCTTATAGCTCAGGTTTAACATTTAATTTAACCTTTAAATGGCATTTAATTATAGTCGTCATTATATCCTTCTGGTAATATTTCACTTAATATCAGTGAATAATGATGGAAAACAAGTGGCATGGACATTCCTGAAGTTCCCGGTAGGGCTCTGCTGCCACGTGTGCAGTATGTGCTGCTCTACATGGGGGGTAGAGGCTCTTCCACAAAGTGACAGGATGATGTTTTAAATGTATGTTTCAGTCAGTGAATATGTGAATAAAACCTTTTGAGAATTTGGCCCAGTTTGTGTAGGACTACAGTGTAAGGCAGTGTTTCAACTGGGCTACTGCAATAAATGACGACAGACAGAAAACACTGTATGGACAAAAGCACCTTGTCATTCATTGTTTCTTCCCAAAAAAGCAGGAGTTCATCCTGCTTTTGTTGAAGTAACTGTCTCTACTGTGCAGGAAAGGCTTTCTGCTAGATTTTGGAGCATTGCTGTGAGGATTTGATTGTATTCAGTGACAGAACGTTAAGTCAGGATGTTGGATGATCACCATCCCACCTCATCCCCCACTCATCCCAAAAGTATTGAATGGATGGTTGAATGGTTCCACCACTCCACAGCTCAGTGCTGGAGGGCTTTATACCCCTTTAACCCACACCCAGCATTAGACATGGTGCCAGTAGGATCACGGTTATGTAGCTGAATATAACATACATCTAAATCTGTATAATTAAATTGACCATTCTTTCCTCTGCTTCCCTTTATATTGTCTGATCTGTTAGTCATGTTCGATCCACAAGCTCTGTCAGTATATTATTAAGATAAAGAACTATATGGAAGCAGCTCAAATCCATGCAAGCAAGTGGAATGTATGTAATGTTAACAAGCCATTGTGGAGTGGGTTTAAAAACAAGTCTTTTTACACTGGTCAAAACCATAAATAGTGTGCCTACTCTCTGAATCTGTATCCATTTGGGATCCATTATCTAAAAATGTATTCATATGTGACTACAGCACTAATTGCTTGATGCTTTTTAACTTGGGCTGTCAACATTAACACATTAACACACTGTTCCATATGATAAATGCATTAATGCCATTATTTCTTTAACAAGTTAACATATTTAAACATGTGTAGCCCCCCCGTAGTCTCCAGTGAGGGAAACACTCTCCAACTCATCTGCTACAAATTCACCCTGGCAATATTTAAAAGACCTACGGGTGCTGCACGCGGTCAAATATGTTTATAAAAGGAATTCTGTTAATGCGTTTATCACATGCAATGCAGTTTTACTGCATTAACACCGGCAGCCTTAATTTGTAGCCAAGGTGTATATTTTTGACCTCAGAGATTCAAGTAACATTCTTCATGGCTTTGATTCAATACTTCATTAATGCATCAACCTGGTCCAGGATTACTACAGACTCTGCTTCTCAGAAATGAGAAATGCTCTTTTCTGATTGGATAGGTAGTGTCTATTAATTCTCAGAATTCTTCGGAATACCTGTGTAAATCCTGTAAAAATGTTTCATCACAATTTATTCACTAATTTATTGCTGACTGTCACAGTGGCTAATCTATTATAGGTTATTAATGAATATTTACACATTTGTTTAATAATTTGTTAATGGATGTTGTATTAGGCTACAGTATTACAGGTTATTAATTAATATTTATACATTTGTTTAATAATTTGTTAATGGATGTTGTATTAGGCTACAGTATTACAGGTTATTAATTAACATTTACAAATTTAAGTAATTATTTGTTAATGGCTGTTGTATTAGGCTACAGTATTACAGGTTATTAATTAATATTTATACATTTGTTTAATAATTTGTTAATGGCCACTGTAGTAGGCTACAGTATTACAGGTTATTAATTAATATTTACAAAAGTAGGTAATTTGTTAATTGCTGTTGCAGTAGGCTATGCTATTGCATGTTATTAATATTTACACATTTATTTAATAATTTGTTAATGGCTGTTGTAGGCTACATTATTACAGGTTATTAATTCATATTTACAAATTTAGTTAATAATTTGTTATTGGTCATTGTAGTAGGCTACAGTATTACATGTTATTAATTAATATTTATAAATTTAGGTAATAATTTGTTAATTGCTGTTATAGTAGGCTACAGTATTACAGGTTATTAATTAATATTTACAAATTTAGTTAATAATTTGTTATTGGTCATTGTAGTAGGCTACAGTATTACATGTTATTAATTAATTTTTATAAATTGAGGTAATAATTTGTTAATAGCTGTTATAGTAGGCTACAGTATTACAGGTTATTAATATTTACAAATGTAGTTAATAATTTGTTATTGGCTGCTGTAGTTGTTACTTTACTGCAGGTTAGTAATGAATATTTACACATTTATTTAATAATTTGTTAATGGCTGTTGTAGTAGGCTAGGCTATTGGATGTTATTAATATTTAGACATTTATTTAATAATTTGTTTATTAATTTATTTAACATCTATGGATATATTTTGTGTACACTGGTTCCCTTACAATGACCTGAAGTCAAACAGAAAGAACAGCAGAAGATAAAGCAGAGATGGCAGCATATGTATCAGCTTGATGCCTGTAGTAAATCTGACTAGCATTAGGCAGTTTCATAGGCCTAAATTTATCTTAGTAGGGTTAATTCAGTAGTTCAGAAAACCTGCTCTAACAGCCCTCTGTAGGGTGCATGAACAATACATTAGCTTGTTATGCCTTCAAGGAAAATTGCCAATTATTGCTCGTCCTATAGGCCAACTGGGTTTACATAATTCTCTCTGCTGTCTTCACATACATAAGTGCACAGTTCATTTACTGTACAGTAAATAGAAAATGACTTAAGAAGGCCTTTATTACCACAAAGTTGTCACGAGAGCTCTCGTAAATTTGCAATGATTGGCCTAATGCGATGATCAATGTGGAACAAGTGACAGTTCGTTTTCCCTCCAGCTTCTTTTATTTTTAGTTGAGTCCCCTGAGCTGATTCCCTCAAGTTCATTAAAATGCGACAAATCTACATGGGATAACCATTTGCCACTCGTCGTATGGCACAACACTTCACACTGTGACCATTAAAACATTAATTTCTTCCCTCTGCTCAGCTTCTGAGTGTAGGTTCATGGCTGGCTGTCTTCCCCAGAGAGGAGCTGCTCTGGTGGAGAGAGATTGAGGGTGAATCTGCTTCTCTTCTTTAGCTGGGGGATTTCTGAAGCTTCAGTGGCTGATGTGAAGCCCAGAGAGAGAACATAGAAGGAAAGGTGCTCTGCAGAGAGAGAGAGAGAGAGAGAGAGAGAGAGAGAGAGCGAGAGAGAGAACACTCTGACCTAGTTGGGGCATTGCCTTCAGAGCTTCTGCTAATGAGCAGAAATGTCACAGGCTCTGCCCATATCCCAATTAGCCCCATCTCTGTCTCAGATAGGCAGGAGAACTCGATAAAAACACCATGATCAAATAAAGCACCGTGGTCAAAAAGAGCAGAGAAGGTTACCGAGAAGTGAAGAACTCAGCTGATGTGGAAGCTCAAGCTCTAATGGCTCATCACCACCACAGAAGATGTTTTATTTCAGCCTGCAGTTGATGTTGTGGTTGAGTGCCTCTGCAGTAATGCTGGCATGAAGAATCAATAAAGAGCCACCAGGAAACTTCTAGAAAATGTACTGAAGGTGAAGTAACACACATGACCTGAGTGATATTTCTCCTGGTTTTTATTTTTCTCCTCTAAGTTTAAAGCCCTTTGTTTCTCACATCTCTCTAAAATTCAATTAACTGCTGGTAAAGCAAAGAATCAATAATTAAGGTCAATAATGAAATTATAATAATATTTATAAATGATAACACTGACATATTTGAATCAGTAATGTTAATATTAAAAAAAATAAATACAAAATATTTTCATTTTACACTCACTTTTTCCTACTGTAGAAATTAACCCCAAACAGACCCGTCACATCAGGGACCTAGCTTGGTGTGCATGGATCCACAGACACGCTCGGCTAGCCCACCGCAAGCTGGGCTACCATGGGTTACAAAGGCTGGACAGTAGCCAAATTTAGCCACTGACCATCCAGTCATCAGGGCAACAGTAACAGAAAATTGCCATTTAAGGAAAGACAGAAAGGACTAACAGAAACACACTACTCAAAAAAATAAAGGGAACACTTAAACAACACAATGTAACTCCAAGTCAACCACACTTCTGTGAAACCAACCTGTCCAGTTAGGAAGCAACACTGATTGTGAACAATTGTGAACAGACAACAGGTAGAAATGAGAGGCAATTAGCAAGACAACCCCTATACAGGAGTGGTTCTGCAGGTGGTGACCACAGACCTTTTCTCTGTTCTCATCCTTTCTGGCTGATGTTTTGGTCACTTTTGTATTTTATTAGTTCTCTCACCATAGAGGTAGCATGAGGTGATGTCTACAACCCACCGAAGTTACTCAGGTAGTGCAGCTCATCCAGGATGGCATATCAATGCAAGCTATGGCAAGAAGGTTTGCTGTGTCTGTCAGCACAGTGTCCAGAGCATGGAGCAGATACCAGGAGACAGGCCAGTACACCAGGAGACATGGAGGGGGCCGTAGGAGAGCAACAACCCAGCAGCAGGACCGCTACCTCCTCCTTTGTGCAAGGAGGAGCAGAGCCACAGATAGATGCTATCTATCTATCTATCTATCTATCTATCTATCTATCTATCTATCTATCTATCTATCTATCACACACAAGTCAGGTGAACTGGTTCTCTAAATTGTCCTGAGGTGAGAGTGTGTTTGTCTGGGTCTGTGCCCAGTGATGGATTGGCACCCTGTCCTGGGTTTGGGTAAAATAGTCTAATGTCCTGCCCAGAGCCCAATGGAGGGGTAGGGGACTCTCTGTGAACTGGATGAAATAATTTAGAAGATGGATGGATGGATGTTCGCCACCAAACTTTACATGTAAATTATTCATGAAAAATATTTTTTTAGAATCGATACAGTATCACAAACTTTAATACCACAATACTCAAGTACATCAATATTTTCTTACATCCCTAACACACTGATAAGCACACGCATCAGCCCTGGCAGCTGTGGACCAGTTGTGGGTTAAGTGCTTAAGGACGCTGTCCTGCTGGTTTGGGGGATCAACCTGGTGATGTTTTGGTCCCAAGTCTGTTTCTGTGATCTTCAAGCCACCCTTTTCCCTTTTTCTCTTTCTTTCCTTCGGCGCTCTTTCTCTCCTTTGATTTCTTTGTCCTTCTGCTCACTTCTATTCTTCCCCGTCTCTATTTCTTACATAGTTTTCTTCTCACCGCCTCCCTTTTAATCCTGTATTCCTGCTTTTCCTTATCGCTTTCTCCCCCTCTTTGTCTCCCGCCCTCTGTTCTCCTTCAGCCCATCACATATTACACAAAACACATTACAGGAGTAAAAAGGAACATTTTCCCATGCTGTGGCTTTAATTTACACTCTCGGCGCCACCCCTGAAGAAGCACAAACTGTATTACTCTGTGCATAAATGAAATCACTGCCGCATATTGATGTTTCCTCCAGCGCAATTAATTCTGATTTATCACATTACCTTCTCAAGGATGTGATATAAACACATTGGAAAACAATAGATTAGCTTGTCTCCTTAAAAGGAGTTCCACATCTTGCACAGGTTTTTATCTGTAAATGACTTTATTACTTCTGTGTTGGCGAGGCCAGCTTTGGTTATCGGCAGGAGCCGCTTCCATAACACAGGTGCAGGTACTAGAATGCAGAGCTCCTGGTTGGTAATTTGCAAAAGGAAGACATCAATACAGCACGGCATGTGGTAAGATTGACCTCAAATTTGCACAAATGTGCCATAATGAAGTCTCTTAATATCACATCCCGTGCTGGAACGCAAGCTGTTTGTAAGAGCAGTCTTCTGTGATCAGCAAGAAGATTCACATTTGAGGCCCATATTTTTCATGCCATTTATTTCCACCGAGATCTCAAGGTGGATATCATCCTCTCACACACAACACAAGCTTATCTCAGCGGTGGATAAGACTTACAGAGCGCCAGTGCAGAGATAGCTAGGTGAGAGGCTTTGAGGGAAAATCCCCAAGTCTATTTGAACTTTGCAGAGCAGCAGCAGAAGAAAATGAGGAATAAATCAGCAGAGACCGGCTCGTACGCCCGGCTCGTACGCCCGGCTTCTGCATGTCTGTGCTCACTTTCCATTTTATCTCCATGCTGAAAACCAACTCCCCAGCAGTCTGTTGTGCGCGAGCTCAGATTTGAGAGTCTTTCAGAGGCTCTAAAGAGTTAAGACAAAAGTGAGAGTAATATCAAACACACGTACACAGGCTGAACACGACTTGTGCACACAGGAGCCTGAGCCCGTTCACTCCTGTAAGATCACACAAAGGCTTTACATCGATTAAAGCTTCCTGTGCATTCTCATTTAATATTCAAAATAATACTCGCTCACGCTGCGACACTCCTGGGGTGTTTTTCCCCTTCATCACCCCCCCCCCCCACACACACACACACACACCCTCCTTCCTCTCACACACTGTTCTCAGAGTCATTTTCTAGGCTGCAGCAACACTTCAAAGGCCCTGTGCCATTACTGAAGTTGGGCTGTATAAATATTGCATCCACTGTGTACGTTAGCGCTGCGTCCTGTACGCAGCATAACCTGTTCTGACAGCTCCATTAAATATTTAACTAGTAGACTGCAGGCATGCAGAGAGAGAGAGAGAGAGAGAGAGAAAGAGAAAGAGATAAAGAGAAATAGAGATAAAGAGAAATAGAGAGAAAGAGAGAGAGAGACAGAGAGAAATAGAGAGAAAGAGAGAGAGAGACAGAGAGAGAGAGAGAGAGAGAGAAAGAGAGAGAGAGAGAGAGAAAGAGAGAGAGATATTAAGAGCAAGTGAGACAAAGAAAGATTGCAAGAGAGAAAAGGGGGGAAAGAGCCAGAGATACACAGGCAGAGAGATGCAGAAAGAAAAAAACCAGAGAGAGAGACGGCGAGAAATATAGAGAAATGACAGCATGAGACATAGAAAGGGAGAAAAACACACAAGTGGGAGAGACAAAGAAAGAGAGAGAAGGGATGAGTAAGAAAGAAAGAGGAAAATTGAGAGAATGATAAAAAGAGACAGAAAAAGAGATAAAAGAGAAATAACTGGAGAAATAAAGCATAGGGAGTATTACAAACAGAGAGAGAGAGAGAGAGAGAGAGAGAGAGAGAGAGAGAGAGAGAGAGAGAGAGAGAGAGAGAGAGCAAGCAGTGGTGGAAGTGATGACTGGGGGTGTTCAAAGTTGTGGGCTCTGTGTGTGAGTGTGTGTGGACCTCATCACACAGCCACTTCACATGGTGCTGCTTAGGCAAATGATAAGTGAAGGAGAGAGAAAGGCTGGGGGCTCGTTTTAATAAACCTACATAGTAACAGTCAGACTTCTATATACACCAGCTCTGCTTATAGTAACATCACAGCCTAACCCACAACACTCAAAGCTTTGCTTATAATAATAATAATAATAATAATAATAATAATAATAATAATAATAATTTATATAGCATCTTTCATAATTACGGTATACTTTATGGTTTCAGTGCTCACAGAAATGTGCACTATAGTACAATCTTTGTCTTTATATTTACGTAGCAATATAGTAAAATAAGTTTCCTATAATGTGAGTGTAAACCATTTAAACAGGATCAAGGTGTCCCATTATACAGCATGAGGATACATAATAACAGCGATGCATCACATTATTATTATAGTCATATGGGCAATCAGTTTTTCAGAGTCTTGTGACTCTAGAAAAGAATGAGGGATAAATAAGTAAACGCAGCTCTGTAACACAGCCCCTCTGAGATCTTTAGAGTTCAAAGTGCTCACGCCAAAAATAACACTGGATTGTGTGCACAAGCAATACTGCTTAAATGCAGACCAGGTCAATATTCAGTTATTTACGCTGGCAGTCATTAAAAGTCATTCAAAACCTGTGACAAGTTGCACAGCTCAGTAAGTAAATCTGTATGAAGGCTGTCAGGGTTTGTATGGCAGAATCATCTATAGTGTAAAGGGTCACTCTTATTGGGATTGGATATGGATGAATAGCTAGCTTTTGTGGAGGGCTTCATTTGTAAACAGCTAAGCTGTGGGGGGGAAAAAGTGCTGTTACAGCCACAGAAAATGCAAGATGTTATATTGACACGGTCTATTGATCGCAAATTCAGAAGAAATCATTAGAGCTAACTCTCACAAAAAAAAGTGTAATTAAGGTCAGGATTTGGATTTAACAGTTCTAGCTTTTATAAGAAATGGTTCCATTTGGAATGACTTGTTTGCTATCAATCTTTTATCATAAGAGTACCTCACATCTCTGTCTGAACTGTGCTGAATCACATCACAATGTACAGAGTATGGTACACTTCTATTGAGACTGCAGTTTATCATGATGTGCTACGTTAGTCTGTAAGTACTGCAAACACTACTTTCAATATTCATACTCACTAAACTAAACTACCATTGAGTGTAGGGCTGCCAAAAACGATTATTTTTTAAGATTAGTCAACTAATCGGATCATACGTTGATTGAATATAAAACATATACCTTATTGCACTAGAATGCAGCTGCTATTATACAACCGTCATTAGATTTCAGCTATATGCTAATTAAAAATAAAAACAATTAAGACCATAGTTCATTAAACCTTTAATGAAATATGCAGCTTGTTGCAACAATTATTTAACTGTTTAGCATAAAGTGTAAACGTAGCACTGAAACGTAACGTTAGAAAACATTAGCATTGCTATTCAAACTGTTTATGCTAATTTTAGCAGCTAACTAGCAATTTAGCTTACCGAAATGACGGTCCCTCTTCATCATTGTCACAATCAGCCACAACAGGCTTCCTTTTCAGGTGCTCGTGCATCGCAGTTGTGCTGCAGTAGAAGGCACATTCTGCCTTGCAGATATTGCATTGCACATGTTTCTCTTTCATTTTCTTAAAATGATCCCACTCTTTTGAGATCCATTGCCGGGTAGCCATGATAGCAGAGCCTGTCTGTATAACGTCCTGTGACGTCATCCACGGCCTACCCCGGTTACCACTACTGCGCATGTGCGTCAAGGACAGAAAGGCAGACTCAGCAGTGGAAGGTGAGAAAAAGAAAGTAAAAAAAAAACAAAAAAAAAAAACGACGCATCGACTATTAAATTAGTCGCCAACTATTTTAATAGTCGACATAATCGTGACTAGTTGACTAATCATGGCAGCCCTAATTGAGTGCAACATTTAATGCATGTAAATAAATTAATTGATACAGTACTGTGTGTCTAAGTTAACCCTTTAACATTCTGCTCAACCATTTGGTAGAGCGCATTTAAGTCAATATATCTTTTTAAAGAAGGTGTTGAACTTAACACAACGTGATTGTGCCATCTCTACCAATCGGTAGAGGTATGTCAGGCTAAAAAAACATCCACTAGAGGTCACTAGCAATGCAACATTTTCTTGTCTGTATGCAAACCAGCAATGTTTCATAGCCATACCACAAGGAATAAACTGGATCAGATGGTGAAAAACCATCAGTGCTGTTACACCACCACACAGAGGAGTGTGATGTTTAAAAGGTGAACAAATAGCATGTCATTGCAGTTTTTGTATTTGTAGTTTATGTTCTCATTTTACCATAAAGTGCCAAATCATAGTATGTTCAACAAATACTGTGGGGTTTGACCATTTTTATTATTGCTCCAAAATGACTCGGAATAAACTCTCAATGAAAGTCATTTTTTGAGTTGATAAATGTTTCTTTACTTTTTTAACATAGAGCAAACAGAGCATTGTTGTGGAAGTAGTAGTAAACAAACATCCTGGTTATTTGCACTTCATCTAGGAAAGCATGTCAAACACCAAAGGAATCTCAGATTATATATGAATTCTGGTGCCAGACTCTTCATCAGCATTTCAAGCAGGACCTATAATGAAACACTACACACTGCATGATGTTACCATGTGTACAACTGCATCTGTACTTGCTATATAATGTCTACATCTAATCAAATCAAATCAAATTTATTTATGAAGCGCTTTACAGCATTAGTAATAACAAACACCAAAAATCATTAATCACTAAATCCACAGTGAGCAAGCCAACGGCGACAGTGGCAAGGAAAAACTCCCTCAGAGCTGGAGGAAGAAACCTTGGGAGGACCCAGACTCACATGGGGGACCCATCCTCCTCTGGTCAACAATTATAAGTTTGTGATAAGTCATAATCATATGATGTTGTTGTAATGCTCATGTGAACTGATATGGTGACAGTAATGGGACAGGAATGATGATGATAATGTTAATAATGATAACAGCCAGCAAAGTCCATATAAATTTCAATGTGGGCAGTAGAGTAGGGCATCTGGAGCAGGCCACAGTAGTTGGTTGTTGGTGAGAAGCTGGTCTAAGGTGGCATCATGCAGAGAATAGTAATCAACCTTCAGGTATTCAATCTTACGTTATTGGCTTTGCTCCCATCTGTGCCATTGAACAAGGCACCTAATCTTTAACTGCTCCCCAGGCGCTATGGATATGGATGTCTACCAGTGGCGATTGCTCTAAGACTGCAAGGGAAGTTCAGCTTCCCCTAAAATGTCAAAAAATAAGTGATCAATAATATACTGTTGTGTGTACATGTCATTGACTAAATATGCGCTACAACGCACTCAACTTTTGTTCAGAATCAGCTTTTTATCACTGGTATCGATGCGGCTTTCCTCTCACTCATTCCCACAGCTTCACAGTGCTTTAAACAGGGTGGACGCTCACCGTCCACAGACTTCAATGGCAAAGCAAAGCGTGCAGCGAAACGAGACGAGTCATTGGATGAATCCTGGGCTTTGTCCCACCCATCGGACGCTCAG
>BRDA01072201.1:11287-24668 GCA_036984385.1 Crenuchus spilurus | reverse complement strand
GGCACCTCTTGCTTAGATGCAGCTTTCTTGGCATTTTCTCAGTCAGCTTTATGAGGTAGTCACCTGGAATGTCTTTCAGTTAACAGCTGTGTCTTGTCAAGAGTTCATGACTTGCATTTCTTGCCTCTTAATGTGTTTGAGACATCAGTTGTGTGTCTACTTTGAAGAATCTAAAACATATTTTGGTTTGTTTAACACTTTTAAGTTTACTACATGAATGATTTCAGTATTAATTTACAATGTAGGAAGAAAAGACAAAGAATAACACTGTATGATATGGTGACTGGTAATGTATTCTAATAATTTAAGATTCTGTATTTTCAACTTTCATATGCCATACGGATCACCAGTAACAAAAAAAATGCTTGAAATGTCACTTTACGTGTAATCTGTAAACAAGTACCTGGGTGTTAACCTCTCTGAGGATCTGACATGGTCATGCCACAGTAAAGAAGGCACAACAGTGACTGTATTTTCTCAGAAGACTGCGGAAATTCGAACTGGCTCCACGCACACTTACCTGCTTCTGTCATACTGCTGTTGAAAGCATTTTAACAGCAAATATCTTTGTCTGGTATGCCAACAGCACCTGTGACCCTGCATAGAGTAGTGCAGTCTGCTGAGCGTATCATTGGTTGAGTTCTTTCTGCATTGCAAGACATCTATGCCACACACTCTAATGAGAAGGCAAAAAAGCTCAGTAAAGACCTCAGTCACCTACACCAGTTCTCTTGACTGCCCTCAGGGAGATGCTACCATAGTTTAAAGACACACATTGAAGCTTATGTTGCAGGTGGTGTTTAGTGAATGAGACACACAACCTAATAGGCCACTCTTCTTGTAAGTATCATATAAACAATAATACAGACAATTCAGATGAATAATTAATTCTGTTTGGGATAATGTGACACTTCTTTATGGACATTATGTGCAATAACCTCATTGACACTTTATTGCTTAAGATATCAAATCTTCATTAGTTTAATAGAAGACAGAACAATAAACACTAATTATCAACATGCATGTTATCTATCTATCTATCTATCTATCTATCTATCTATCTATCTATCTATCTATCTATCTATCTATCTATCTACTGTATCTTTATTTATTTTTTAATCCTTTATTAGTCCCACTGTGGTTAAATTTGACCTCCGCATTTTACACATCCGTGCAGTGAAACACACATATTTGTGGTGGGCAGCCCTTTCCACGACCCCAAGGAGCAATTGGCAATTGAACAAGGGCACTTCAGTCATGACCTACCAGGGATAGAACCATATATATATATATATATATATATATATATAGAGAGAGAGAGAGAGAGAGAGAGAGAGAGAGAGAGAGAGAAATTGCAGCAAATGTTTTTACTGCAGGAATAAACCATGTCTGGCCTCTTGAATGTTACAAAAAAACTTGAACTTAAAATATGAAAATTACCTCTCTGAATCAAGTTATGCACAACAACTGTTCATGACTGTTTCAGGAGGTGCATTGATGGTGGATGTCATCCATGTGATTCAGATACAAGATGTGTGACCAGTTTATGTTTTATCAACAATTACATTTAACCAACAATTGAAGGTCATTTTATTATTGAGGATGTGAATAGAGAGGAGCTGTGGGGGCATTTGTGTTCTATATTAAAAAGCTAACACTGTCCACTCTCAGTATAAAAGATGCTGAACCATCACTAGGCCAGTATTTTTCCCGTCACTGGGGTGGTACCCTCAATGTTCTGTTTCCAGTACAGTACATATCTGTAGCAGATTTGTTTTTTTGTTGCATTGACTTTGTTCATACACTGGTGTGCATGTCTTCACCCTCCTAGAGTCAGGGACAGTGCAAAGTGATGGGGAGAGCCCCCTAGTGGATGGGATGGGTTAATTGGCTAATACTGCATTTGGAAGGGGAGAATAATAATAATAATAATAATAAAAAAAAATAATAAAAAAAACTATTTGCAACCAAGTCATATGACTGGGTACAAAAAGAACATTTTAGAGAAGCAGAGTTGGGCAAGAGAAGAGTGATCATCCAGCTTGTTATTGCACACAGTTTAAAAGCTTGTATCTCTGATGATATGAGGTGGCATTAGTGCTTATGCCATGGGCAGCTTATAAATCTGGAAAGTGACTGTCAATGAGAACAGTATATAAAAGTTTTAAAACAACATATGTTACCATCCAGACAACATCTCTTTCAGGCAAGGCCTAGCAAGACAATGCTAAACCACATACTGCATCCATTACATTAGCATAGCTTCACAGAGAAGTCAGGGTGCTGAACTGGCCAGGCTGCTGTCCAAACCACATTTGGCACATAATGAAAGTAAAAATATTGCAAAAAAAAAAAAAAAAAAAGTTTTAGGGCTCAGTAGCTAGAATGTGACATCATGCTCTCCCAAACCTCCAGCAATTGGTCTCCTCACTTCCCAGATATTTACAGATTATGGTTAAAATAATAGGGTATATTACACAATGGTATACCTGGCCCTGTCCTAACTTTAACATCAATATCTAAATGAGTTAATTTTTTTTTCATTAAATGATCAAATGCATCACTTTCTGCAAGTGGCCATATCATGCCAAGTGCCACCGGCAGAGGGCGATGACAACATGGTCCTTAAAACTTCCCAGAAAGTCTTGGGTTAACCAGGTCTGACTGATCACACCTGTTGAGTAAGAGGTGAGCAAACAGTACTCAGTGTCATACCATTACAGAGGGGTGACTGGTATGGTACATTGAAGAAAACAAAAAAGAAAAAAAATGACAAGGAAAAAGAAGATAATGAGATAATAAATATAGCAAAACGAAAAGAAGATACTGAGTTGAGAAGAAAAAACTAAACCAACTTGGCTCTGTAAAGAAAAGGAAAGAACTGAGCTATGGTCAAAACAGGAGACAACAAGCACAGCTTTTCTTTAACCACCTGAAATCAGGACATTATGTCATTCATATGATAATGATATGGTAATTCTGGACATTCCATTGGTTGATCTACCATGGAATGTGAGGAATTTGAACCAAACAAAAGCCTCTCACCTGAGCTGAACCTGACACCTCTCTCACTTGAGTGTTCACCCCATCTCATAAATATTAGATATAAGGTTAGTGGCTGAGGAAAACACAGTGTTGCCTCACATTAGTTAAGCATTAGAAATAAAACAACATACAATATCTAAACACTGTAATGACTGGTGTGTAGCCAGCACCTCTGTTTATTCAGTTCTGAGCTCAAAAGTCTTGACTAGAAATGTTTAGAGTGTTTTTTTTCCACAATAAATCAGCAAATCTGGAAATAGGTTTTTGGAAAGTCTAAGTTTAGAGCAGATTTAATCAAAATATAGATTTATGACGCTCTTACTGTTTTGACACTGTTGTTGCTGAGTTTGTGCTGAACTAAAGCCTGTATAACACTTTGGAAAAATAATTTTAGATGGGTGTAATTTGTAAAAAGTCAGGGCATGTCAGACTACATCAGAGTGTCTGAAAACCCATCAGACTACAGAGGGTTAATGTAATGTCTAATGTTTTAATGATGTCCCAGTCTAAAGTGGGTTTGCAGATAACATTATTATCAGACCAGAATAGAATGTCCATAAATGTGAAGAGGATGTTGATTGCTAGTTGGCAAATAGGTCCTTGACAACAGCAAACTTAATACTTTACCGCTTACCTTTTCATGTTTGCATGTTGTTGCATTTTTCCAAAAGACTTGAACCATTTTCTGTCTCCAAGTATTCAAGCATGTTCAGTGATTTTATTCTTAAACAACTCTTGAATTCCCCAGTAGCATTTGCCCAAAATCAGCATAACAGCATCAAACGAACTGGTTCTGCTCTGAAATAAATAAACCAGTATCTTCTTACTGATATATCCATGTGGATTGCCATCAGTTTCCATCTATATTTGTCACCTGCAGAAAACAACATGATGCTTGTTTCTCTGACTTGAATAAGATACTCATGCAGAGCTTTTTATGTTTTCTAGTGTTATCCATATTTATCTCGTTTATTTGATATATTTGCTCAGTGTTATCATCTGCTGCAGGAAGCGATAAGGGGTGATGCATCTTTATGGGTGAAAGAAATTTAACTCCAGCTGCTGTCCATCTGATTAGCTCTGTGTGTGGTTAAAGGTGATCTGGATATGACTCCAACTGAAAATAATTTACTAAATATGTCAAATATACAGAACATTACATAAAACGTTCATAAAACACACTATCAGTCAAAAGTTTTAGAACAGTCCAATTTTTCCAGTTTTGTATGTAACATGATTGAGTTTAATGTCTCATTGCGTTCTGAAATGAAAGTATATGAGTTAAATAAGATGAAATTAGTTTATAGACCAAAATGTGTCTAAACTTTGGACACAAAGCAGCACCTTTGTCAGATATAACAGCTGAACACACTCGTGACATTCTTTCTACAATAGACATCAAATATTCTTCAGACAATTCTTCACAAATCTGCTGCAGAACGTCACATAAATGTTGACACTTGTAGGATTGCTTTGCTTTTCACTTCATCCCAAATCAGCTGGATGGGGTTTAAGTCTGGAGACTGTGCTCCACTCCATGTTTTCAAGCTGACCATTTTGTTATTTTTTCCTGAGGTAGTTCTGGCAGAGCTTGGACTGATGTTTTGGGTCATTATCTTACTGTTGGATGAAGCCCTGACCAGCTAGACCAACAAGAAATGTAAAACTGTTCTAAAACTTTTGACCGGTAGTGAATGCAATATAGTTATCGAGCACAGACATCAATGAAAAATATTGTAATATTGAGACAGTAGGCAGATTTCTTCTAATTACACACACTGCAGCTTATAGGCTTATAGCTGTTTACTCCCCACCAGGAGTTTAGAATATGGCATTATGGGATGTAGGAATGAATACGCTTGAGTGAGAGATATTAGCATAAAAAAATCCTAATAAAGACTATAAAACACAAGAATGTAGCATTTGTTTTTGCTCAACATTAGTGAAATAAGGGCTATAGCACTGATACTAAAGCTCAGAACAGCCACAACATTACATCATCTCACAAAGTCTTGTGAAATATGTACTAAACATATTTGGAGAGTAAACAACTGTACCAAAGGCTATAATCTCACTGTCAACAACTGCATCAAAGTATTGACACTGTCCTACCTCCACTTCTACCATAGATGACTGATTATCTGAATAAACAGCATATGTGGATTTTTATCATAATATTGAAACAGAAAAAATGAATTTTCTTCTGAAATACAAGTCTTAGAAATGTTTGATTTAATATTAGACCCTACATTTGAGTGATGTGTACGTCTTACACTGTCCTACATAACCAAGTCCCTACTAAACATGCAATAAACATACAGTTATTGCACTGTAAACTGATTTAAACACTAAAATTGACTATTTGCATCTGCTGATTTCAGAATTAAACTCATTTTGTTGGGCTGGTGAGTATCCCGGTGGAATTGAGCTATTTCTGAGCTATGCTTATCTGTTCATAAATAAATCTTAAAGTAACAAAAGAAAATGAAAAAAGTAACAACATTATAACTCAAGTCTACACTGACATTATTCATAGTTAGGAAAAACTTTTTCTATAAGAAGAAAGTTAAAGTAGCAATTCTTTGTGTTATGGCCATCTCTTCATTATATCATCTACTTAATCCTGATCAGGGTTAGTCCCCTACCCCGTCACCTGGTGAAGGGCAGAGCATTTCAGACTATCCTAGCCAAGCCCTGGATGCCAATCCCTTGTTGGGCACACAGGACAATTTAGAGTATCCAGTTCACCTGACCTACATGTTTTTGGACTGTGGGAGCCACAAAAGCCATGGTACCACCCTGGCCTAGGTGAAGGATCTTCAAATCTAGTCATAGAGGGTTGGCATCCTTGACAGTTTGGTGATCAAAACACTTCAGTTCATTCTGTTAATTACCAGGTTTAGTAGGTTTGTCTGAGCAGAGATCTCTCCAAAATGTGCTGGACATCCAATTCCCAGTGCTTTTCTTGTCATATGACCAGTGGTGATTGCTTTAATCTGTGTTTGACAGTCAGACACTCTACATTAGGGATGGCAACTGTAATTATTATTATTTTTTAGCTGATTGACTAAATATGAGGTCAGTAGAACCATGTATAAATAACATATCTGATGTCATCACTAGGAGCTAGGAGCACTAGCCTAGGAGCTATCTAGCCTAGGAGCTATCTATCCCTAAACCTAATCTAAGCCTAAGCTAAACCCTGACCACAGCATAACACACAGACTCGTGTCAAGAGCTGTGCTTATTTGTCGGTTTTTCTCTGAAATAATTGTTTGTGTGATGCTTTTCAGTACAGGTTTGAATTGTGTACCTGAGCTGCAATTTAGTGGAAAGTGTATTCACATAAAAAATACATGAGTAATTATTCAGAATCAAAGAGTAGTTCAAAATAATCACAAACATTCATGTGCACACTTAGATTTCACATTGTAAATCCCTACTCATGCAGACCACAAATCTTCCTGCAACAGTCTTATTATTTCATGGAATTGCAATGAGTGGGTTATACATAATGTAACCACCCAGTTGCATCTTAATTGCTATAAACATGAGTGTGCTGGGCTATGTGTAGGGGATATGTCCATAAGTAAGCAAAGTAGATGTTTGATTAGCATTTTTTATTGATTTGGCCTTTAATTGGGTTCAAAATGAATAGTAACCTAAGTGCTACAAATGTGCAGGATTATTATCTCAAAATAATACATAAGGCTCAAGCTGTTCTCAGTCATTTGGTTTTAGTTTACCTTTGTAGGCTGTTGTAACCCTGAGCATATAATATTAACTGGGCTCCAATCAGAAATGGCTGATTGATATGATTTAATTTGCATTGCTCAGTTTATTGATCAGTGATCAACAGAGGTTCTTAGCTTCATCTCACGTTCAGCTTGAGTAGCAGTGGTTATTAATCTCCTTTGATCATACAGTGCCAGTCAAAAGTTTGGACACCCTTTCTGGACATTCAGTGGTTTAATGATTTAAAAATGTTCTGCATTGTAGATTAATACTAAAGTCATCTAAACTATGAATAAATACATATGTAATTATTTAGTAAACAAAACAGTGTTAAACAAACCAGAATATGTTTATATTTTACATTCTTCAAAGTAGGCACCTCTTGCTTTGATGACATAGTTTTGACTGGTACTATACATGGAGCAAATTTAAAATTTTAAACAAACTTTATTTACAACAATGTTTCTGTTTGGCAGGACTTTCACAGCAAATATGCTAGCATACTAGTGTATGCATTTATTTATTTATTTTAGCAGAACCATATGTGCCATAATTATTTGCACTCCTAGATATTCCCTGTGGTATATTTGAGGTGACACAGTGGTCAAATTCATGTAGAAAATGAGGGAATATAAAAGAAAAATTCAAATAAGGCAAACATGTTTTGACCTTGATAAAATAAGGAATGGAAATAAAAAGTACAGTAGCTGCTAACTTGAAAACATCTCATTAGGGCAAGAACTAAAATGTTCCAAATAATCTTAACTGACAGACTTGCCTGGATGAGAAAACACATGTACAATAACTACGATGGACTGTGATGCCAGGAATATGCTAGATTTTGCAGGAAAGCACTATTTGAACAGCAGCTAAACTGTTATGTTGTCAGAATATGATCTGTAGGTTTAAACATTTAAAGTTCCTGGACCATCACTGGGGAAGCACATTTCTTGTCAATGTTGTTGTCCTCAAGTGTTCATTTTCATTATTTTTAAATCATACTTGTATCAGATTGTGTTGTAATGGATTTTGTACCATGTAGGACCTTGAATTTTACATTTTCATTGTTTGTACCTGGTTAGACAAAACTGTGCAGTGTCTTTGTGTTGGGAACTTCAAGTAACAAATAGGCCTCCAAAATATTTGTAGAATTAGTTCATGTTATACCTGTTATATAGGCTTTTTTAAACAAAGTTTTATATTCATAAAATTAATAGTTTCTAACAAAACATATGCAGCACATATATAAAAGGACCATACTGAAAAGCACAACTGTGAAAAGCAGCCTTCCCTGAAGACCAGTGTTTGACTCTAAAGATCAAGGAGAGGTCAGGAAGGAGCTTATGATGCAAAGGACTGGACACTTGAGGTCCAGGTGAATCTTTGAAACTAGAAACCAGCATGTGTGAAGGCTGAGTCAGTTTTACCTATTCACACAAATCCATATATGCATCTGGAGTCCACCTGAACACCCACTCAGACCTTGACATGGCTTAAGCCACCCAATGCAGCTACTCTTTTATGCATGCAGAAAGATTCATTTTCATCTGAGTAAAATCAGCATTAAAGCAGCGCTCCAGTTCAGGAAATCTCTGAACAAACACGATGCTTTGCAAATATGACGTCCTGAAAACAGCCATTTATTTGTTACACACACATCTAAATACAAATGTACAGGGGTTAGACAATGAAAGTGAAACACCTGTCATGTTAGTGTGGGAGGATTCATGGCTAAATTGGACCAGTCTGGTGGCCAATCTTCATTAATGTCACATTGCACCAGTAAGAGCAGAATGTGAAGGTTCAGTTAGCAGGTAAGAGCACAGTTATATAGTATATTACAATGCACACAACATTATGGTGACATACCAGAGTTCAAAAGAGGACAAATTGTTGGTGCACGTCTTGCCTGAGCATCTGTGACCAAGACAGCAAGTCTTTGTGTCTAAATATTATTGAGCCACTTTGGGGTGTTTTGGAGGAGCGAGTCAGGAAACGGTTTCGTCCACCAGCATCACGTAGTGACCTGACCACTATCCTGCAAGAAGAATGGCTTAAAATCCCTCTGACCACTGTGCAGGACTTGTATATGTCATTCCCAAGATGAATTGATGCTGTATTGGCCGCAAAAGGAGGCCCTACACCATACTAATAAATTATTGTGGTCTAAAACCAGCTGTTTCAGTTTCATTGTCCAACCCCTGTATGTATGTATATATGTATAGGTGTTTAGGATCAGAGCTAAATTTAGTAGGGTAAAGCTAAATTTAGTTATGTTTAGCTGAGTACACATTAACAGTCCAGTTGTATTTGTGCTGCACATGCATGTTATCAGTGTTACATCAGCTTTTTTTCGACAAGCGACAGCGTCTCCTCACAGAAACACTGAAATCATCAGTGACCAAGTATTTTCAGTGACCAAAAATGCTGTTTTAGTGTGGATGGGAGGTCAAAACAGAGAAAAAAATGCTTTCAACAATATCTGGATACTTGTGGATGGGGTATGTGTTTTGTTCTCTTTTTAGATGACACTTTGTGTGTTTGTTAATTAGCTGTGTGTGACTTCAATGAGCTTAGATGTTGGTCAAAAGGCTAAAATACATATTTTTGTTTATTTGTTTGCATGTCTGTTGCCTATTCCAGTCTCTAAAAAATAAAGGTCTTTTTAATCTTCAGGTACAATTGTAACATGCCTTAGTATGTAAGTGAATGTCAACCTTATCAAAAAGTTCCTTACTGTCTCTCCATCATTTTCAGGATTTTTCCTATCAAATTACATATCATTTTCGTATCATATTACACAGCTGTAACAAAAGGTTCTAAACATATGGCTCCTTATAAAATTATGTGGTTCAGTTTGCCCCAGGTTGAGGGCAAGTCAGTGAGTAAGTTGCACCATCTGGAGATAAACTGATTATCTATCTTAATTGAATCAAACCCATGTGAAATTTCAAAGACAATTTACCTCTATTAAACTAGTGTAACCCTCTCGCGTCCCTGGCCATGCCCCCTGCCTCGTCTATGTCTGTCACATGTTCTGTGTTTATGTGCTGTCAGGTCTCCATATGCTGCTTGTGTACCTCATTCATGTCATGTCTCATCCACACCCCCAGTCACATCATGTCGTGTTTCATTGTATGCACCTGTGTCTCGTCTGCTCACAGCCTTGTCCCATCTCCTATCATAATTAAATGTGCTTTAAAAGCCTTCCCAGTGTTTCAGTCGGCTTCCGTCATTATATATGTCAAAACTGTATTGTCACCATCATGTTAGTACATCTCCCTTGAGAAGGATAAGTTCATGATTTTTCTTTATGTCCACAGCCACAGTGTTTTCATTTGGTTTTGTCAAAATAAAAGTCACATTCATTGGATCAAGGTTGACTTCCATCTCCTCCTGCATCCCTTCCTAATAATCAGTCTAATAATCAGTTTTCTTCTACAGTCATGTTTCTTTTACTTACCTTAACATCATAAAATCAACCAAATTAAGTTTACTTTTCAATATCTTTACTTGTTTACATTTTTTAAACAAATAGAGAATAGAGTTTGTTGAATGAAAGTAAATGAAAACTCATTTAGAATGAACAAATATATGTCACTAGAACAAATGTAAAAAGTCTAAAAAAAGGTCCATTTATAGTCCTGGTGTCAAGTATCACAAAAAGTGATGCAGCAGAAATGTGTGTCTGCTGGGTGTCAGAGTTTGTCATGTAACGTCTGACTGGAAGTCTGTCGCTGTGATGGGTTAGAAATGTCTATGTGCTGCAGTGTTCCATTGGTAACTGTGCGGGCTTCAACATATCTAGATGGACAGATATGAGTAGAGACTCTGAATTGGTTAGAGTCTAGGAAGAGTGGGAGGCAACAGTTAGAGGTCAAACATAAGTGAAGGATGTTACAGGACAGCTAATTTTATAGCTAAATGTTATAGAAACTTACTTATTTAAGTTAGATAATTTAATTTAAATGATGGGCAGTTAAAGTAGGCTATACAAACATAGGCAGCCACTTCAAGTTTGCTCAATTTACCATCCATTCTGATTTGTTTAACACTTTTTTGTATACTAATTAATTCCATATGTATTTCTTCATAGTCTGGATGACTTTAGTATTAATCTACAATGCAGACAGTTTTTAACAATGAAAAAAAAAAAATCCAGATTGTGTGTGTCCAAACTTTTGACTGGTACTGTATATTAGTGTCTACTTTAAGAGATTAGAAGAGCATTAAGAAGTACAAGTTTCCTCTGGGCTTTCTTTATTTAGAGTAATACAATCACAATGACAGTCAATTTTCATTGAGTGTAAATGTACTTAACCCAGACCCTTGTGGCACACCTTTATAGCAGGAAAAGAAAACGAATAGAGACTTACTGCAGTTTCTCCCACTGAGCAACAGAAAGACTGAGTGGCCTGTGTGAATGCCATGAAAATACAGAAATTAAAGTAAAATGGAAAAGAGCTGTTGGGCAATTGACTGTACAGAGTAAACAAGAATTCAGAGCTGTCTTCATACTATCTACAGTACAGCTAAAGAATGAAGAAGCAAATAGATCATTGCAAGTAGCAGAACCAACTTTTCCTGTCTCTTCTGCAGATATTCTACTATTCAGTGCAAGCTAATTCATTCTCTGTGTTATCAAATCAAACCAAATCAATTTTTTTTATAAAGCGCTTTTTACAACTGATGTCACAAAGCAGCTCTACAGGGTTAGTGTTATTGGCTAGAACGTTATTCTACTGAGTGGCATTATTGAATATGAACTTTTTCCAAACAAAAGTCTTATTAAAGTACTGTGAAATACTTGTAATATACTGTATATATTGGGGTTGAGCCGGATACTCATTTCAGACAAGTATCTGTTACAGATAAAGCATTTTGTATGAGCATGATATGAGTAAAACTCATCAATATCCATGCTCCTGCTGAAGGAGAATCCTCATTGGGTAACTGACTGTCTTCACGATCTGTGATTGGCTAGTCACACAGAGCGCCCGCCCCTCCCTACACAGACATGTCTCTGCAGCCAGAGCTGTGGTACACTCGCATACACTAGGGGTGTGCATCTGTTCAATAAATGATGATACGATATGTATCTCGATTCATGCGGTACGATACGATTCAGAAACAATATATTTTAAATTTGACCGATTCAGTTGGATTCGATTGAGTAGGATTTTGATACAATTAGGTTCAGTATAATAGGGGAGGAAATAATACGAGTTACTTGCTTAAAATAAATAATTTTACATTGATTCAACATAAGTTAATACTAAAAATGTGTTTTTGATTGCTTTCAAATAGATTAATGAAATATTAGAGAACTAGTATAGCTGTATTTGACATGTGAAGTCAGAAACAGTAAAATACTGTTGTGTTGGGATGTGGTACCGGGACTCCAATGTTTTAATCAAGTCCCCAAAGCCCTCATTCTCCACCACACAGTATGGTCTTAAGTCTTTCACAGTGAACTGGGCTATTGAGCCATTATTACTTTGGCTCTAGCCGAGTAGTGGTCAAGTTTTGGCTGGAAGAAGTCCTGTTTTTCTATGCTTTTGTCCTGCCGTGTCTTTGGGCTAGAGGTGCTGGCATCCTCATCACCACTTTCGCCATGTCGTCTCACCAAATGAGCAGTGAGGTTTGTTGTAATACCGGTGTACTTGAATGGGACTTTGCATTCTTTGCAAACAGCAATGGTTTTGTCTAGTTTTCCGTTCTTTGTGTAAAAACCGAACTTGACAGTGACGAGACGTGACTGTGATGAATATTGCGACAGTTAATCAGAGAGAGAAAGAGAGAGAGCGAGAAAGAGAGAGAGCGAGAGAGAAAGAGAGAGAGAGAGCAGCAGCAGCAGCGCACATCAGCAACACCTAATCTATTGACAGGGCCATCGGCCGGTTTATGCTACAAATAGACCAATTCAGGGGTCCATGTACTGATGTATTCACACTGTTTAAGTCAAAACTGGATTTCCGATTCAAATCGGTTATTTTTTACACCCTTAGCATACACATGCACACGCAGACACTCAGACACACACACACACACACACCTACACACACACACACACACACACACACACACAAATCAACATTGTTTAACTTTGTGTGAAAAAAAAATGGCAAGAACTTTAGGTAGTAAAAATAAATAAATAATTGAAAGGAAAAAAATCTGTTTGACCATAAAATAAAAATAAATAAATAAATAAAAGGAAGTTGTGTTAAGTATGACAACTTTTGTTTATGCATATGTAGTAGTCCATAATTTCAAACTGCATGAGTTGTATTCATTCATGCACTTAAAAATATTCATGTTCTGAGTTTATTAAAAAAAACTTGCTCTGTAAATAGTTACTTTTGTGATCAAAAACATTGGTTTAAATTGAGGCTGTTCTGTATATAGTTTTCAAATAAACAACTCATATAGCAACTTCTGATCAATCTATATCAATTTCAGACTTTAAATGATGTACATATTTAAGCTCCACCCATGCCCCGATTCTGCTTTAGGCCCCGCCCACTCTGAGTACAAAAATGATTACAGATCATTTAGATGTTTGAACAGATTCAGATAGTGGTGTACTCGCTCATCCCTAGTA
>BRDA01072201.1:0-11186 GCA_036984385.1 Crenuchus spilurus | reverse complement strand
ATATATATAACATAATTTCATCCACAAATCTCTGTGGCTTTAGGCTTAGCTTTGAGTATTTCCCTGATTTAAAAATATGCCACGGCCCTGAGTGGCTTAGCGGATTAAGGCACTGTCACTATGATCTGAGGATCATGACCATGCTGCTTGCCATCAGCAGCCAGGACCCGAGAGAGCAAAAATTGACCGTTCTCTCTTCGGGCATGTAAGCTGGCACTTTCTCCCCAGCACTATTAAGTAATGTTGCCTGGCTCAGGCGTCTGCCAGGTAATCCATCAGAACTGGGGATTTCCTCCGACTTAGCAGCAGCAGTTCTAAAAGAGGCGGAGCTTGACTTCACATGCATTACAGGAGGCCTGTGTTAGTCTGCACCCTCCTAGAGTCAGGGACATTACAAGCAATATGGAGAATTAACAAATGGGTGGGTCGACTGACTACCAAAACACATTGCTGCCGATTTTACAATTATTACAAAATTTTAAAGTATTTTATACAGAATATTTTGCTGCTCAGTCCAACTGAGGCATTGTATTCAAACAGGAAATATACATCCCTGCATACCATCTATATAACCATAACTAATTAATTATGACCTGAGGATGGAATGAGCTCACTGAGAAGATATTATTTGTTTAATTTGGTGATAATAAACTCCAATTTATAAACATTAAGCATGTATAAGGACCAGCTTTGTCCAGATGGTCCACAAAGTACTCTATCTGTGCCCCTTACAAATAGCTTTGTTTTGTCTACTACTTGTAGAATCCTGTCTGGTTTTAAATATAACAGGTGATGTGGGTTTGTTTTCTGAAATTTTGCTGCTGACATATACAAATTAATCTCATTTAGGTCATGAACAAAGATCTGAGATGACCAGTAGTATCAGTGGGCAAAACAATACAGATCCTGACAACCAGTATGTATCAGTCCTTATGAAAGCATAGAGTGAGCTGTCAAATCAAACCCATCCAAGTGCCCCCCAGAGGTGAGGTCTGGCCTGGGCTAATTCATATGAAGAGCTCTGCTGGCTCTGGGTGTGACAGGAGCAAAGAGCCTTGGAGAGTTCAAGCACTTCAGTCTGAGAGAGCGAGCGAGACCGAGAGAGGTGACATGAGTATATACACATGAATATTTATTACACCCTGATGTTCGGCACCAATTACCACATGGTATGATCCTCCCTATTCCTCACACTTGATGGGCAAGCTCGCTAATCAATGTGGTTGCCATTGACTCTGTGATTAAACTTCAGTGGGGAGCTCAGTGGCGTGTCTGGCTGTGCATGAATGTGTGTGTGTGAGCAAGCAAATGTGTTAAAAGGGCCTAGACAGCATGTCTTGACTTTTTCAGTCAGTACGCATTTGGGCCACATTTGTAGTCACTGGAACATTGGAGGAGACAATAAATGACCTTGAGAAGAACTCGCTCCTCAAGTTTGTATTACTTTAAGTCTCTCAGGGCCTCCAGCGACCGAGAAGCGCAAGACAGGACTCTGCGGAGTCCTTGTTTGCCTTTGTCTCATGATAAACAACCAGAACAACCACTCTCTTTGACTTCTGAAAAAAAGACATAAAGCGGAATAGGGTTGGAAGCCGTAAAGAAAGCCTATCTCGGCTGTTCGCCTGTCATCTGCAATAATCTCAAATTTACTTTAAATCCTCTGTCTGGAGTTGCTTAATAGGGGTCTAGACTGCAACAGAGTGATAATTTACTTGACTATTTTTCTTCCCTTTCCGCACGAAGGACTACATTGTGTGAGCTGCTGACACAAAGTCCGTTGTTATTGGCTGCTAAAGCGTAAATGTCGACAAGCTTGCCATTGGCGATGGTTGAATAATAGAAGCTTTCGCTTGTTGTTCTACATTTTATTATTACAGTGCATTTATGAGTCCACTTCCAGCATGCACGGTTTAATGGGGGGGGATGCGGTGGTCTGATAAACGACGGCCATTATAATTTCAAACATGTTAAATCAAATTTAATAAACGTGCCGATGTGTATGTATGTGGGTGGTGAGGGAAGCTAAAGCCTGCAGTCAGAGTCTCCACCAGCTTCTTCACATCTGAGATGAATTAAGCGAGCCATGCCACATTCTTTAATGAGAAAATGGGCGAAACAAAGAAGAAAACGTGTGTGTGTTTTCTAATGCAATATCCACAATCCTTGGGCAAGAAAGAACAACGCTCGGCATAATTATGCATCTTTATGACTGTCACAATTAGGTCACCTTGTTTCATCTTCTTGCCAGCCAATGGAAATGAACGTTGACAGAGTAAATATTTCATGTATTCACACAGCCAACTGTTTTGATATGAGCGTACATATTTCATGTTCCAATTAGTGTAATAGAGGAGATGACTAAAGAAAACACTCCAGGAACTCAAATGAATTGATTCTGTTGATGCAGGCGCTTAAGAGTTCCTACTGTTCAAAGCCCACACTTTCATTGTTCTTGCTAAAGTTGTCTGAGCTAGCTGAGGCTTTGATGTTTCATTAGAGGAGAGAAAACTATAGGATGTTCCTTGTGAACTGTATAGAAAAAAAGATTAATTTAGGCCCTGGCTTATTAATTTAGCACTAGGCTTAAGCTTAGGATTCCTATATAATGACAGAATTATTTTCTGCATCATTTTATGTTATGAAAAGAAGTTCAAACGTGTGTGGCCGTGTGATTCATTCATTTTAAGGTTATTTGTGTGTGTGTGTGTGTGTGTGTGCACCCAGCGATGCATTGGTGCCTTGTCCTGGGCTTAGTTGAATAGTGTATTGCCCTGCCCTGCGCCCAGTGAGGGGGTACACAGTAAATCTGCCAGTCTTAAATCAACACTAACAGAGTTAAATTAACACTGTGAGTGTTAAATTTTGACACCCTCAGTGTTAATTTAACTCTAATAGTGTTGATTTAACACTGGCAGATTTACTGTGTAGGGGACTAACAGCGACCCTGATAAGGATTCAGCGGGTGTGATAATGGATGGATAGATGGACATTTCCTCAAGGGGAAAGATGTTACCCTAAATTTAGGGGTACTAAATTTTACACCTTTAATGATTTACATCATCAAAAACGTGAAAAAAATGTCCTCACTTGTGTACCTGAGAGCTAATACGTGGTGAGATTTTTTGTGTGAACGGGAAACAGTTGCATCATCCAGTTGGATGCTGAACAATGTTGATGGTTCAGGTGACTCTAATGTCTGTCCCAAATGTCTTTGAGTTGCTAGTGGTATTAAAATATAACTGTATTTAAGTGAACATGAACAATTTGGAGCAGAGCCATGTATTTTATGAGAACTGAAAGCCACTGGATCATGCTGATACATTACGTTGCTGACAATAGATGAGGTGGAAAAATCAATAGAGAAGCAAATGTGAGTGTCTGGAATGAAAGGCATATATTTCGATCTTTACATATTCTATGATGTAAGCTGTTGTTTGCCAGTTTTGTTTGAAACATTTTGTACAAAATAAACATTCAACCACAAAATTGATGGGATGTATGGAAAGATTTCATAAAATATGGGAAAATGTAAATATTACGTTACATAACTGCTTCATCTTTCAGAACCATTCTTTATTGTGAGTAAGAATGGCAGCAAACACAGCAGATAAATAGAGTTACAAGGCATGAACTACAAGCCTGTTGCAATTAGTATAGTGTAGTTGGTAACTGTGGTTCAATCTCTGGCTTGAGCAAGTACACACACATATTACAGTAACTATTGTCCTTGGGCAAGATTCCTAATGCTACATTCACCTACAAATGTAATGTGACAGAAATTGTCATTCTGGATATGAGCATCTGCTAAATGCCATAAACTCAAATTAAAGTTTATTTACCACCAAAGTAAATCTATTTAAATTAAACACATGCTTACAGACACACAAACATAAACAAACATACGTGTGTGACAGTACCCCCATGATATGTCTGCAATTTGTTTTAATACATTATTTTAAAAAAAGAATTAAACCCCATAGAATAGTAGGAAATATATTCATCCATTATCTTCTGCTTAATCCTGATTAGGGTCACAGTGAGTCATAACTACCCCTTCACCAGGCACAGGGCAGGGCATTCTAGCTAAGCCTAGGACAGGACTAGTGTCACACTCCTTGCTCATCCAACCTATCCTGTTTCCCCCACTTATCTCTCCAGAATTAGCTCCAGACTCTAATCGATGTGATTACTTAAGCTAAGCCTGGACATTGGTTCAGTGCTTGGTAGTGTGTTCTCATGCTTTTATGAAATCTTCTGTTCTCAGCCTAATCTAGGTTTTGTATCTGTATTTCCCATGTGTTTTGTTTGACTGAGTATCTTGCTTAGCATGGTAGGTTGTTTGTGTCCCTGTTCCTTCTGTGCAAGATTACTTCCTATCATATATCTTTTTTTATTATTATTTTTTGCCAATTTTATCCCCTTCCCAATATAATAGTAGCCAGTTAGCCCATTCCATCCATTAGGACTCTCCCCATCACTTTTGCAATGGTCCTGAATCTAGGAGGGTGAAGTCAAGCACATCACATCACCGCTGAAACAACAAACACTGGGGAGCCAATGCGCTTGGAGGTAAGCGCAGGATTCCCAGCTCTGAATGGACCAATAAGTAGATGCCTGAGCCAGTGGACACAACAATGTGAAAGTTATAGAGAAAGTGCCATCTACCCATCCAGAGAGAGCACTGCCAATTTTTGCTGTCTTGGGCCCCGGCTGTTGATGGCAAACAGCATGACCGGGATTCAAACGTGTGATGCTTTGGTCATAGTGTTAGCATCTTAGCCTGCTGAGCCACTCAGGGCCCCCCATCCTATATATCTTTTATAGTTTGAGACTTTCTGGCCCTCGGTTTTGTTCCAGTTCTTAGCCTGGTAATTATTCACCTTATTCAGCTCTCCTTATATTTTGAGGCCTTGCTGGCCCTCCGTGATTCTGGATCCTTTAATGTCCTGTTAGCTTTGGCCCTTTCAGCCCTCTGTGTATACTTACCTCTTGTATCTAGTTCTCCTGAGGCCCTTTGTATACTTTATGCTCTTTTTCTTTGTTGGTTTTCTTGGGTGATTATTCTTAGATAGTTTATATTCTCTTGTAGACTCTATTTCATTGTTTATTATTATTATATGTATTTTCTATTATCCTGTGTGCATGGTAACCGCATGCTGCGCTTCGTTACAGCTATTAGGAAATATATACATATACACATTTCTTTATTATCTCAAGAATGGTATCTAACCCTTATTGATGGCGCCAATATCCATGCAGTTAGTTAGCAGTTTTGCAGAGTTAGCGGTCCTATGTTTAGCATCAAGGCACACTGTATGTAAATGCCGTTTATACCCACAATGTGTACATTTTGTTCTCTTCCACTATTTTTCTGTAATCAAAGGTGTATATAGAGTGTTTCTCGTTTGTTCCTGTATCAGCCTCTACCTCTTCTTGGGAGGTTTTTTATTAGATCTTGGAGAATTTGACTACATTCAGCCACAAGAGCATTAGTGAGGTCAGGTACTGATGATGGATGCTTAAGCTCTGGATGATAAATGCTGCTCCATCTCCTCACGGATGTATTGAATGGAACTCCATCTCCCCAGAGGATGCGGTTCCACTGCTCAACAGCCTAACACTTGGGGCTTTACTCCCCTCTAGCTGATGCCTGTGTATTTGTGTGTGTTTATATTCTATGTGGATGGTGTTGTGGAGAGATGACAGTTCTGGGGTACCGATGCATTACCATTTTGCCCCAGGCATAATTAAGCTCTCTATGATAAGACACAGCCACCTACTCACCTTCTACCGCATTCACTCAACCAACCCACAGCAGATTCACCCCCCACAATCAGGACATCCCTTCTATCCCTATAAATACACAAAACACAGACACATAGATGCTCTCATAGTTCTATTACATGCCCCAGAGGAAAACTGTATTGCTCAAATGATGCTCCTTGATTTCTCAGGGCACTTAATGGAGATTATCCTAACATTCCAGGAGAAATTGCAGAAGACAGAAAGGAGACATCAGATACTTCTGGCCCATTATCATAGTTATTCAGAGCATCAAATCTGAGGAGACACTTAGTGTGTTTATATATGGAGTTTGGTTCCCTTGATCTGGACCAAGCAAGAAAATGACACAGTTACATTTCAGTCCTGGTTTGCTTAGCATTCGACTGACATATTCACCATTGAACCAAAATATGTAGAAAAAGTGATGGACATATGATGTATATTTTGGGAGCCAACTGTCAAAACAATGCACTGTGCTGGGCTAAATGGGCATGATGGGGTTCTTTATACATGGTGGTATTTTTACCAGTTGGAATCTCAGCAAGAGCTGGTTAAATGGATAAAGGAGTCAAAACAGCGCCAGAAATGTCTCTGCTGTACATATCAAAGAAGATAAGCTGCAAAGAGAAGACAATGTTTCCAAAGCCTGTATCAAACTGTAATGGACAACATGACTCCTGTGAGGATGAAGAATGAAGTATGCATGTGTTTTCTGTCTTTCATATGATGTATAACACGACCTGTAATGCCTCAGAGTGATAACTGTTAAATATTTCTCTTGGTTTCGCTGTTGTATAAAGAGTTTCTTAAAATAAAAGTTAAAGTTAAATCTAAAGTTGTATTATATTTAGGACATAAACTGTCTCTGTGGTTTAGGGTAGCATCATATGGCATTACGGCTTTTGTTTAGTCTGTTTATCACATTAGAAACAGATCTAAATGCAGCTTATCTCACTAACAGAGCCATTTTTCCAGGGTTTGTTTTAATTGCCAAAGCTGACAAGTCAACCTCAGTCTTGGATGAGGAATGAAGAAGGATAGTGTCCCTAATCCATGATGTTGAACATTCACACACTCACATTAGGTGGCAGTAAACACAGATACATGGAACAGTCAGCAGGTACATCAGCAGCGGTGCCTGGGGAGCAGTTGGGCATTAGGTGCCCTGCTCAAGTTTACTAAAGTCATGGATTGTTTAGGGAAGTGCTGTTCATTCAACCCCCTCCTCCGTTTTCTTGCTGGTTCAGGGGATCGAACAAGAGATTACCAAACCCACTTTTCCAGCCTTTAGGCCATGGCTGGCTGTAAAATTTCTCTTTGCTTGTACTTGGAATGGTTCATGTTAAGATTCCTGTCTTTAGTAAATCTGAAAGTTGTTGTTTTGGCAAATATGACCAGAGAGGATAAAAGTGAGACATCCAAAGTCCTGGTCTCTGAGTAGGAAGAGGCTAAAGTCTTATTTGTGTTTTGATCTCTTCTCATTGGTGTTTTTATTGTTTATTCTTTCTCCCTCTGAAAGAAGTAGTTGTGTTTTCTGAGATCCAAGGTCAACACAGCCATCTGCCAGGAAGTTTTAGAGCACTTCCTGCTTCCTGCTGCTGACCAACTTTATGGAGATGCAGATTTCATTTTCCAACAGGACTTGGTATCTGCAAACAGTGCCAAAACTACCAGTACCTGGTTTAAGGACCATGGTATCCCTGTTTTTAATTGGCAAGAAAACTCCCTGACCTTAACCCCACAGAAAATCTATGGACTATTGTGAAGAGGAAGATGTGATACGCCAGACCCAACAATTCAGAAGAGCTGACGGCCACTATCAGAGCAACCTGGGCTTTCATAACACATGAGCAGTGCCACAGACTGATCCACTCCATGCCACACCACATTGTTGCAGTAATCCAGGCCAAAGGAGCCCCAACTAAATACTGAGAGCTGTACATGCTCATACTTTTCATCTTCATACTTTTCAGTTGGCCAACATTTCTAAAAATCCTCTTTTGTTTTGGTCTTAAGTAACATTCTAATTTTCTGAGATACTGAATTTGGGATTTGCATAAGTTTTCAGTTATAATCATCAAAATTAAAAGAAATAAATATTTGAAATGTATCAGTTTGTGTGTAATGAATGAATATAATATACTTTCACTTTCACTTTTTCACTTGTTTCACTTTTTGAATGAAATTACTGAAAAAAATCAACTTTTTCATGATATTCTAATTTTACGACCAGCACCTGTATATGAAAAGTAGACCCTTTAAGCTTTGCAGGGTATGTTTTGTTTCCACAGGTGGGTCCACTGACTCCAAAGGGCTAATGACATGTTATGCAAGTCATTTCTAAGTCATCACACAACTGGCTAAGAGTTGTCTAAAATTAACCTTGAAGTCACCTTGTTTATGTGGTTTCTGACACTGTATGATGTACTTTTATCTATAATTGAATATCTAAAACCAGTAGAGGCAGCATTTTTTTGGTCTTCATCCCTTCATAGCATGCTAAACAACAGGTGTGAGCTGTATATGGGTGTTTATGTGAATCAGTTTGTGTAGTCATCTGGAATCCTTCTCTGCAAAAAACTCTGTGGCAGGCATAACTGCTCTCATTTGGCTCCAAGCGTATCGAGAAGAAAGAGCAAGGAGAATAAAGCCGGTTAATGAGATCGGTCATGGGACCCTGCCTGTCTGTACGTGAGGAAGCAAGGTGAACCCTATCCCAGGCAGCGCTGGAGCTCAGCCGAGCCATCCGTCTCCTCAGGTAAACTCTGTTACACCAAACCTCCCTAAGAAGACTGCTTGACGGAATACGCTAAAGTCTTCTTTCTTTCCCTCGGGTTTAATCTTTTATTCCACCTCCTCCTTTCCACCGTGTAAAGTACGTCTGACGACCGGCGATACGCTGGGCGGCCGGGCTAGTTTGGATTTTCTTTTCTTCAAAGGGGGGATTGGGCAAAGTCGTCTGGCTGGGCTTACCGACAAGCAGCTCCTATCTGGGAAAGGGGACACACGTTTAAAAAAAAAAGAAAGGAAGAATATGAGGGATTTTGTCCACCAACTGCTATGTTCCTGTTCTGCAGAGCTGCCTAAATCTGTCCTTCTCTTTTTGTCTGTGTGGATTGAGAGGAGAAGGAATGAAAAGGGGAGAGATGAGATTTTTTCAATACTTTGGTTCTATTTCTAACACTTTTTCTCTCTCTCTCCCTTTGTCACACCATCACTCATAGAAATAAAAGTGGTGTAACAGATTCTTTAGACTGATGCCATTCAAGAACCTCATTTGGCTCAATAGACAACTTTTTAAAGAATAAATGAGAACCTTTCTTTACGAACTGAAGGTTTTTCATAGAAATAGGCATCCAATACTTGATACTAGAGCAATACCAGAGAACCATTATCAGTATCTCAAATGATACAATTTCAGTGATTGTTTATTTAATTCAAATTTGATGTTTGGGGCAGCCAATGGCCTGGTGCTTAGGTCACCGGTTTGCTATCAAAGTTCTCTTGAGCAAGGCACCAAAACCCCAACTGCTCCCCGGGCACAGTGGATAGGGCTGCTTTGGACACATGTTCTCACAGCCTAGTATGTTCAGTAGTGTGTGTGTTTCACTGCATGGATGGGTTCAATCAAATTCTGAAGGTCAAATTTGCTGTGTGTAAATCACTGGCAATTAAATCCAATAGAGTGTGAAGGACCTTTTCAAAGTTGCACATAATATAAACGTTCTTACTAATACCTTCATACCAAGAACCATTTAGGATCTTTGAAAACATTATTCTCTGTAGAACCAAAAAAAGTTTCTTCTGTAGAACCAAAAAAAAAAAGTTTAATGACAATAGTGATAACCTTGTTTAGCTCCATAAATAACCGTTTAAAAAGGCATTTAAAAGAGATGGACAGTTTCACCATGCAAAGGGCACTCATATGATTGACTTACCTTAATGGTTTTTTTAGAGCAATACCATAGCAGAACCATTTTTAATATGGGCCAAGGGGCAGCCATGGCCTAGTGGTAAGGACCAGAAGGTCGCTGGTTCGATCCCCAGGACATGACTGAAGTGCCCTTGAGCAAGGCACCTAACCCCTAACTACTCCCTGGGCGCCGGTGGATAATGGCTGCCCACCACTTCGGAGACAAATTCTCACATCCTAGTGTGTTCACTAGTGTGTGTGTGTGTGTGTGTGTGTGTGTGTGTGTGTGTTTCACTGCACTAATGGGTTAAATGCGGAGGTCAAATCCCATTGTGTGAAAATCACATAGGCAAATTGGTTCATCTTAATCTCTTAATAGTTTTTCAACTGATAATAGATTAATTAATAAAATGAAAGATTAATTGATAATTATATAATACAACAGAAGGAATCAATTAACTGCAAAGTGCTTTAGATAATCAAATGTGATTCTTCTATAGCCTCGCTCTAACGAACCTGTTTTGATACCTTCATTTTTTTTATAGCGTAGGGGGTCTTGTTTGGATCAAAAGCTTCACAGAGGTATGACCCTTGTTTCTTTGAGCAGTCAGGGTGTCAGGTGTTGGGCTCAAAGAGCATCTTTATGCTGAGAAAGAGGACAGATGGTTGCTCAGAGATGCCTCATGCATACCCAGGGCACTTTTTTCTGTTTTTCTCCTCAAAGTTGCCACTATCTCTTAGCACTAAATATCTCTTAGGTGTCCTGTGTGACGCCTGCATCCGTTTGACCTTTTCGCTTGGCATGGCCGCCGGCACCGTTTCTAATCACTCAGGGATTTATCTTTCTTATCTGATCACAGGCAGCTTCCATCTCTCTCTCTCTAACTTATCTCATCTGTTGCTCTTCTGAGGGTGTTACAGGTTCACTTCAAATGTGGTCGAAAGGACAAAGAAATGATCATCGGTTGTAAGACACTGCTACTGCACAAGCAATTCTAAGCCTTGAAGAAAGCATTTCTACTCCCAAGCCATATAAATGTAACTTCTAAGACCTATCGTATTTCTTTGTTCTTATCCATTACTGCCAGTTCTTTTTTCTATTATCAGCTTTGGCTGAAGAGTAATTGCTCTAAAAATATGTAATTGACTTTGACTTTGCCTAGTAGCAATACAATCTTTTATAGCAGTGATCCAGTCACTTGATGACTTGTTTTTCCCTGGATTTCCTATTTTATACATTTATTACCATTGCAAAACAAAACAGGCATATACCTAAACATTTTGAGTTTAAAGCATTATATACTGGTGTACCTTAAAACATTAGAATATTATATAAGGCCAATTCAAAACATGATGTTTAATACATAAATGTTCTACTGAAAAGTATGTACAGTATATACAAACTGGATTCCAAAAAGGTTGGGACACTAAACAAATTGTGAATAAAAACTGAATGCAATGATGTGGAGATGGCAAATGTCAATATTTT
>BRDA01072199.1:0-11295 GCA_036984385.1 Crenuchus spilurus | reverse complement strand
GCTTTCTGGAAGTATTCCTGAGCCCATTCTGTTATTTCCTTGACAGTGGCATTCCTGTTTGAGGTGCAGTGATGTTTAAAGGCCCGGAGATCATGTGAAATACAACCAGTCGACATGGACTGATGTGAAACTTGACCAATGATACCACTAGGTATTTGTTGATAGGTACTGAACAGTATTGCTGTCCAGCACATTTGGTTTACAGAAGTAAACAGAAAAGTCCATTTGAGCCTTATTTATAAGATCAAGATACATGATTTATTGGGTCTAAAATATTTCTAGTTAAAAATGAAGAGCATCTCAGCACATTCCCAACATCAGAGTAAGACAGTGCTCTCATCTGTTGAAAGTCCTCTCAAACATGAAAACAAATACACAACTAAACAGATTAAAAACAGTCTGCACTCACAAACACCTGAAAATGACTCTGAAGGCCATACTTGTTTAAAATTACCAAAAAAAAAAAAAACCCAAAACAAGCTATCAATGGACAACTATGTTTTTAATAACTACAAAGACCAGGGAGACTCCAGTAAGACAAACATTATAATTAAGCTAATGAACTATTTATAATATAGTTTTACTTCAAACATCTACTTTTATTGGTGCAGCTTAAAACAAGCATATAATTCTGAAGTTTTCTTACTGATGTGTAGGTGATTAATCCTTAAAGTAACTGTAATCAACAAAATAATGATTATCGCTGCAGATTCTAGAGTGTACTTTGGGGTAGTCTCAATCTTATTCACAAAGGGACACTGTATATTTTAACTATGATATACTTACATAGAGATGGAGAGCATACAAGGCCCCAGTTGGATATGGATGTGCTAATGGCTTTACTGATATTACAGATTTTAGAGTTAAAAAAGAAGCAAAAATCATTACCCCTCAGATGATTCTAAATCATGAGGCATTTGTGTAGGTGGGATTTGTAAGTAGAGATGCATGTGGTATCGATAGTTTGATGCTTTTTCAATACTATGATGCTTCAAATGATTTGATTCTGTAATACTCAATGCTTTCGATACTATAGCTAGTACTATAGTCAAATCAGCACGTGCAATTTGATTCACTTATTCAGAATACTGATTCAAAGCATCTGAATCAAACTGTGGGTGTTCTGAATCAGTATTCTGAATAAATGAATCAAATTGCGCATGCTGATTTGACTCGGAAGCCAGCTGCAGTAGTGCAAATGACTGTGGTAAAGTTAGTTTAATATTGGACATTCATTTGATATTCATAATTCCGCTTTTCCTCATTTAACGCTCCAAAGCCGGTCTTACTTCAGACTTTCAGCTCCAAATCAGATAGTGAGCTTTGAGGGCAGGTGAAACATGAAGCACATGTGATTCAGCCACTTGTACTCACGTTGGCCATATTCACTTGTTCATTTATTAGTTCAGACATGAACAAAATAAAGCATCCCAAGCTTGTAAGAGATATTACTTTCAGAACTACAACAGTAAAATAAAAGCTAGGTCAAGTGGTCTTGGTGGTATAGCACAACACTCTCACTGGTTCTCTCTGTTCTGAGAGACAGAGAGAGCTACACTCGCACATGCCTTTAGCTCTGTCTCTTAAAGGGACAGTGTGCACATTACTCAACACTGGCCATTACACTCAGCTAACAAGATGCAGATTCACCAGCACAGTTACAGTTCCGATGTGAAATAGACAAAGACGACAAACTACAACCACAAAATTTACTGAAATTGACATGTTATGATAAAGCCTGGACTCATGATCTTAGTTTTCTGTTCGCTCTGGTTTAGTGTTAAATAAACTATTTAATTCCAGACAAAGGAAATACTTTATATTTTTGATGTATTTTTGCCAAAGTATCGTTTTGGTATTGAGAATCGCGATACTATGCTTAGTATCGGTATCGAAGTCAAAATTGTGGTATTGTGGCAAACCCTATTTGTAAGTTTGTCAACCATAGTGAAGAGTATTTTACTGTAATGTTATTGTTGATCATTCTGGAGAAAGGGATTATCTAGCTTTGTTCATAACTGTATTGGCACTCAGCCTTTCTGAAAATTGTGTCAATCTGGACATTAGTTTCATGCCATCTGCATTCAGTCTTCCAACATTTTCTCTTAAGGTATTGTGCTTGTGCTTTATGTTAGCATGGTAGGTTTTTAACTCTAACTGGTGTAAACTCATCTCTAACACATACCATTTTAGAGTTGAAGCCTTGGTTTATAGTGAAGTCCACATGTCATAAAAAACGTGAGCAACGTTAACAGAATTAGCTTCCTTAACAGAAGCTAATATGTTTAGATACAATACATTATATGTTGGTTCACTTGTGATTTGTGGCATCATTTGGGAAATGCAACTGATCCTTGAAATGGTTTCACTCCTGTGTGAACATGCTGTTTTTGGAGACTACTCTGTACAGTAAAACTTTTCCCACACTCTGTACAACGATATGCTTTCTCTCCTGTGTGAATACTCTGCGGTTTTAGGAGATCATTCCGATGAGTAAAACTCTTCCCACACTCTGAACACTGATATGGTTTCTCTCCTGTGTGAATACGCTGGTGTCTTAGGAGATTACTCCGATAGCTAAAACTCTTCTCACACTCTGTACAGTGATATGGTTTCACTCCTGTGTGAATATGCTGGTGTATTAGGAGCCTACTCTGTACAGTAAAACTCTTCCCACACTCTGTACACTGATATGGTTTCTCTGCTGTGTGAATACGCTGGTGTATTAGGAGACTTCTCTGTACAGTAAAACTCTTCCCACACTCTGTACACTGATATGGTTTCTCTCCTGTATGAATACGCTGGTGTTGATAGAGATTACTCTTATAAGTAAAACTCTTCCCACACTCTGTACACTGATATGGTTTCACTCCTGTGTGAATATGCTGGTGTTGATGGAGATTACTGCGATAAGTAAAACTCTTTCCACACTCTGTACAGTAATATGGTTTCTTTCCTGTGTGAATACGCTGGTGTTGTTGTAGAGTACCCTGATGAGGAAAACTCTTCCCACACTCTGTACACTGATATGGTTTCACTCTTGTGTGAATATGCTGGTGTCTAAGGAGATTACTCTGTACAGTAAAACTCTTCTCACACACTGTACAGTGATATGGTTTCACTCCTGTGTGAATATGATGGTGTATTAGGAGTCTACTCTGTACAGTAAAACTCTTCTCACACACTGTACACTGATATAGATTCACTCCTGTGTGAATACGCTGGTGTCTTAGGAGATTACTCCGATAGGTAAAACTCTTCTCACACTCTGTACAGTGATATGGTTTCACTCCTGTGTGAATATGATGGTGTAATAGGAGTCTACTCTGTACAGTAAAACTCTTCCCACACTCTGTACACTGATATGGTTTCTCTCCTGTGTGAATACGCTGGTGTCTGAGGAGATTACTCTGATAGGTAAAACTCTTCTCACACTCTGTACAGTGATATGGTTTCACTCCTGTGTGAATATGATGGTGTGTTAGGAGTCTACTCCGTACAGTAAAACTCTTCCCACACTCTATACACTGATATGGTTTCACTCCTGTGTGAATACGCTGGTGTGTTTGGAGACTACTCTGTTGATTAAAACACTTCCCACATTCTGTACAGTAATATGGTTTTTCTCCTGTGTGAATACGCTGGTGTTGATGGAGAGTACTCAGGTGAGTAAAACTCTTCCCACAGTCTGTACACGGATATGGTTTCACTCCTGTGTGAATATGCTGGTGTTGTTCTAGAGATCTCTTTTGACTAAAACCCTTCCCACACTCTGAGCACTGATAGTTGCCTGTGGTTTCTGTGTTTTCCTGCATCTTTCTGTGAGAAGCAGCAGACTGGAGAGTATCAGATTACTGACTAGCAGATGTTCTTTTAGATGACATATTCTCTTCTTTAATCTCTGCTGGTTTCAGCATGATGATCCATTTGTCTTCATAGTATCCCCTTAAGTCTTTGTGGAAGCTGACACCAATATTTCTGCAGAAGAACATAAATTTTAAATGTAATAAAAGAACATATAGTTTATTCACAGACTAGCAGATGTTTTATGGCAATACAATATCGGGTTATTTCTGAAAGTCTTTGGATTAGTGAACAATATACAAACCCTATTTACAGACATTTTGGGACACTTTCTAGAAATGCCATAAAAACTGAAATCTGTCTTGATCACTTGAACTATTATTTAACACAAAAAGCATAAAGAAAATATTTTCTGAGATTTCTATTACATCCTTCAATTGTTAAATTAAAACACATTTAGAAAATGATGGCTGCAACAATAAAAAAATCATGTTTACTGTTACATTACTTTTTTAAATTAACAGTCAGCACAAGTATAGGGAATCCTAATGTAATTGTTCAGATTATTAGTAGAGGTCTACAAACAGTAAGGCCCAGAGACATGACAGTAAGTCAACTGGTAGTAGTCCCTCCCGCTTCTCAGGAACATGCTCTCAGCCAGATTGGCCTTAAGGAGGCACTGTAGTGCAAGGCAATGCTTTTGGTGTTATAATTCACAAACTATAAAAAGGTGTACATTCAACGTTCTGCTGTATGACATTCCTTGGCTCAATCAATAGTCATTTGCCATTTTGACTATTAAGCTCTGCCCACTTACAGTTTTTGCTAATTTGCATATTACACATTACATTACATTACATTGCATTTAGCGGACGCTTTTATCCAAAGCGACTTACAATAGTATAAAAGTACAAATGCAGAAAAAAAATAAAGTTAAATAATTAACATTCCGATATCAAATGTTGAATGCATATCAGTACTCATGGGGAGTAGTTGGGATCACTAGAGCAGGTGCTCTTTGAAGAGCTCGGATTTTAGGAGTTTCTTGAAACCAGTGAGGGACACCTCTGCTGTAGTGGTGGTAGGTAGCTTGTTCCACCATCTGGGAACTACTGAGGAGAACAGTCTGGATTGCTTTGTGTGAATTTTAGGCAAAGCAAGGCGACGTTCAGTGGAGGAGTGCAGCGACCGGGCCGGCACATAAGCTTTTAGGAGCGAGTGCAGATAAGAGGGAGCCTGCTCTGTCATCACCTTATAGGTGATTGTGCAGGCTTTGTGTTTGATCCAGGCAGCAATCGGAAGCCAGTGTAGCTCAATGAGCAGTGGGGTGATGTGCCCATTTTGGATGGTTAAAAACCAGACATACTGCTGCATTCTGGACCATCTGTAGTGGTTTAATACTGCAGGCTGGGAGGCCTGTTAACACAACGTTGCAGTAATCAAGGTGTGAGATAACCACAGCTTGTACCAAGAGTTGAGTGGCATGTTGTGTTAGGAACGGTCTGATTTGTCTGACATTACAGAGCGCAAATGTGACGTTGCGGTTATTAATTTAAATTTTACTACGCCACCTGAGGAATTTCACCTCAGGAAATGAATAAAATAAGGCAACACAGATTCCGTTTTGTTGGGACAGAGACTCATGCACACAGACAATATTTCCAAAAGGCTAGATTTTATTATCACCAATTAAATTGGAAACATTGATCCACACTAACATTCATTTAAAGAAAAGAAGAAACTTATTAAATTTATTATAAACCAAACCAACCCACTAGCATTGGGCTCCTGTTAGCCACCCTCAAGTAAAGGAAAAAAAAAGAAAAATAACCAACTAAATGAAAGAAAGTAATTAGAATTTTAAACCAATAAACAAAGCAATAAAGCCCACAGCACAACCAAAATCCGGCCTGCTTTTCGAAGCAGATGGTAAATGGCCGAAAAGAAGAAAATAAGAAAAAATAACTAAACAAAAACCAAATTCGGAAATAACTAAACCCAAAATGTTAACAAAAATATAAACTAACGAATTCCAAGAAATGAAAACAAAAAAACTTAACCCAACAATAGAAAACAAAAATCTAAGATTATTAACAGAAGGCAAATACCGCAAAAATAAATTAAAGGCTGTGGGCAATAAAACCCCAAAAGAAATAAATCAATGCCCACTTAGGGTGATGGTTGGCAGAAATAACTTCACTGCCCCATGCACAGCTTCACTAAAACATTCAACACTCTAAAATCAGCCGTAGCTTCACGGCTGGAAATGCTGTTTCAACGTGGTGGAGAAAAACAGCAGCTGCACAGCCAGGCGAACAGCCGCAGCGACGATAACCCCGTTCAAACCAAGTTTAGCCGGTCTACACCGGCACTATGAGAAGCACCAAGGGATAGGGCAGCACGCACCGTGATGGGTTCTAATAAGAATTAAAAATGTAAATACCAATATAGCATCACCATATCCTAAAATACACCAAAAGAATAACCTGCCTACCTGAAATACCAGCACTATGAGACACACCAAGCCATAAAGCAACATGCATCGCGATGGTTTCTAGTGAAATAATTAGAAGGTAAATACCAATCTAATATCACAATATCCTTAATACACAAAGAGTAACATGCCTACCTGAAATACCAGCTAGAAAATGGTGAGAAAGCTGCACAGCAGCGCAAATACGAAGCAGAGATCCGAATGAAGGCCTTAGGCCACAAGGCACAACACTGCACTCTATTAAATAAACACAGCAAAGGATTACTATATACATATATATATATTATAAAGCACACACAAAGGTGCCGACACTCATGATCCTACCTTGTACTGCTTAAAATATGCAAATTGCTGCAATTGTGCCCCAGTTCACACACCAAAACCACCAGCCGAGCAAAAGACAGGCAGGTCAAGTTCACCGGAAACAGGGGAGGAGCCCCACAGGGTCACTCCCTAAGCTCTCCTACACTCCCTTTTTATAGGGCTGCAGGGACCAGCCCACAATTACACCACCACCTGCCACACAAAGCGGCAGGACCGTGCATCAGAGGCCACATGATGTGTGAATGAAAGCTGATCATCAAACATAACCCCCGAGGTTCCTTACAACCTTTGATGGAGAGAGTGAGAGAGAGTCAAGCGTCAAGGTAAGGTTGTGTTGAAGTGACTGTTTTGCGGGTAAGACCAGTAGTTCAGTCTTAGAGAGGTTAAGTTGTAGGTGGTGATCCTTCATCCATGAGGATATATCTGAGAGGCAGTGAGATATACGCGCTGAGATGGAAGAGTCATCATCAGGTGGGAATGACAGATAGAGCTGAGTTTTTATTTCAGTTTTTATTCACAATTTGTTTAGTGTCCCAACTTTTTTGGAATCCGGTTTGTAACATACAGGGGTTAGACAATGAAACGGAAACACCTGTCATTTTATTGTGGGAGGTTTCATGGCTAAATTGGACCAGTCTGGTGAAGGTTCAATTAGCAGGGTATGAACACGGTTATATAGTATATTACAATGCACACAACATTATGGTGACATTCCAGAGTTCAAAAGAGGACAAATTGTTGGTGCACGTCTTGCTGACGCATCTGTGACCAAGACAGCAAGTGTCTAAATATTATTGAGCCACTTTGGGGTGTTTTGGAGGAGCAAGTCAGGAAATGGTTTCCTCCACCAGCATCATGTAGTGACCTGACCACTATCCTGCAAGAAGAATGGCTTAAAATCACTCTGACCACTGTGCAGGACTTGTATATGTCATTCCCAAGACGAACTGACGCTGTATTGGCCGCAATAAGGAGGCCCTACACCTACTAATAAATTATTGTGGTCTAAAACCAGGTGTTTCAGTTTAATTGTCTAATCCCTGTAGATGAGGAAAATGTTGACACAAATTGAGCTAAACATGAGTATACCATCACGCCCGTATGACCACCATGGACCACGTATGTTACGAAACCAGTTCACCAAGTAACTTTAAATATCATACAAACTGAAATAGAGGTGAGCTGAAGAAAACCTGAGGAGTATTGAACAGAGCAGTGAGCGTGAAGCCAAGCACAGAGAGATCAGTCAGTCACTGTATGTGTGTGTGAGTGAGAGGGAGGGGCGGGCACTCTGTGTGACTGGCCAATCACAGATCGTGAAGACATTCAGTTACCCAATGAGGATTTTCGTTCAGCACGATCACGGATATTGATTAATTTTATTCATTTATTGTTCATACTCATCAAAAATGCTTTACTCGTACTGGATACTCTGAAATGAGTATTCGGCTCAACCTTAGTAATTATGCTTTTACAGCAGACATCTCTGGTTTACATGATTTGTCTGATCAGGAGAGTCAGTTCTGAGTTGTGTATATTGGATCAGTTTTCTCGTAGCCCCTGGCTACAGTGCTACACCCCCCTTTTGAAACTGTCCAAATTTTTCTTTCCATTTAAATCTGCAATGCTTCCCACAATGTCCAAATGTTCCACAATAATGACAAATATGTGTCTTTTGAAATTTCTGATTACCTGCTTGCTGGCCTTGCTCAGCCACTGTTTGTAAAACAGAAGAGAAAAGCAACTTCCCACCAAACACCGAATGTCATATGGACGTTGTTTTTTGGGCTAAATCTGATCGGCCGGTCATGGCCTTTATTTAGCCCAAAAATAGATGTTTAATGTTTAGCTGTTTTCAGTCAGTCAAATTTGGACCAAATTTAGCCCAAAAATAGACGTTTAATATTTTGCTATTTTCAGTCAGTCAAATTTGGGCCAAATTTAGCCCAGAAATAGACGTTTAATATTTTACTGTTTTCAGTCAGTCAGATTTGGGCCAAATTTAGCCCAAAAATAGACGTTTAATATTTTGCTGTTTTCAGTCAGTCGAATTTGGACCAAATTTAGCCCAAAAATAGACATTTAATATTTTGCTGTTTTCAGTCAGTTGTATTTGGTCCAAAGTTAACCCAAAATAGATGTTTAATATTTTGCTGTTTTCAGGAGGGCGGGGCAAGTAGGAGGAGGGCGGGCACTTGTTTTGAAAAACTGACAAGATTAACGGATGAGACTAAGGGACAACACTAACAGTAGATAGAAACAACCGACACACTTGAACTGGTAAGTGAAATAATAATAATTTATATAAAAAAAAACCAGAAATGTTTGTTTGACTGAAGTTTAGTCAAGCTAATCATTTACAAGGTTAAGTTTCCAGCAGTTAATGTTCAGGCCAAATTAGCTTGTCAGTGTTAGCCTAGCTAGCATGTTGTAGTGGAGCAGCTGAGTTTAACAGGATTTTTGAGGCTCAAACTGGGTTTGTAATGTGAATTGGTCTGTTAGCTGGGTTTGTAATGTGAATTGGTCTGTTTGAATGGCACAGACAGGTGGTGTGTGTTGTTTTTTGTTGGGTAACATTAAGCTGAAGCTAGGTTTCCCTTAGAAATCCTCACACAAAATTAACTTGTCAGTGTTAGCCTAGCTATCATGTTGTAGGCTACTGATAGGCCAGTGCTGTGCTTGTTTGTTGTTGTCCAATATTTAAAATGCACTGGTGGTCCTGCACTGTACAGTGGCGGCTATTCAGCTTATTCTTACAGGAGAGACTCTCAGTCTCTCACAGTGAGCTGTGATTTGGTTTTACTTAAGCATCTTTGGATTATGTACTGAACCCTAACCATAACTGAAGCCATATTTCCAATAAGAAATCATGTAAATCCAATTAATCCGTTCCAGACACTCCAGAATACATTTTAGAATAAGTAGTTTTACATACGGAAAACAATGATAAATAAATAACAAAAGACTAATGAAATGGATAAATTAACATTTATTAACATGAGAGCCATATAGTGGTTATGAAGCAGTTATTAAGCCGTCATTAATAAGTCAGGAATGAGCGCAGCAACGCAATTATGAAGCAGGTCTGTCTGTGTGTGTGTGTGTGTGCGTGTGTAGTGCTTTTGCTAGCAATTTGGGTGCCATATAAGCACAAATACCCTAAACACAAATTATTAATAATTTTGTTTTTCTCAGTGCCTTTATTTCCAAAATAACTTCTCAATATTAATGTTTTGAAAATAGTTTAAAAGAAGTAAGAGGAACAATTTAAATCTTGATAAAACACTATTTTGCCACATGGTATCGTCCTCAATCAACAGGATTTTTCCCATGCACAAAAAATTTATTTTGTCAGAATTTTTGGTCATTAAATCTCCAAAACAAATGGCCCAGTGATTGCATTAAACAATCTTATTGGCTGTTTATTACACGTCTCCACATTAACGTCCTTTCAACCACCAGAAAAAGACATCTTTTCACCTTTCACTTTCAACCTAAACTGGATGTTGGAAATACGTCTTCACATAAACGTCTTTTCAACCACTAGAAAAAGACGTCTTTTCACCTTTCACTTTCAACTACAATGGAACGTAGTTTCAACAAACAGCCTGGATGTTTTTTCAGTGTCTTTTTAACGACATAGTGCTGGGGGGGGGGGTTAACATTCAAATCTCACTTCAAAATTCAAATATATGCAGCTAAGCTCTCAGCCAGGTCACTCACAGTATGATTACAATTAGCCTGTAACAGAGGCAAGATCTTCCTCACCTCTGGTATCAAACCATCAGCCCAGTGAGAGAGAGGGATTTTGTTATGCATCACATCTCTGACAGCCAGGCTGACCACTATGAAGCATGAACATTGCCGACACACAGAAGACCCCAAACCTTCTATTTGTTCTGGTGTGAAAGAAACATACTTAATGGTCACCATCATTTCTGCCTCACCTTCTATTTTCTGTTTAACTTGAGCTGGTGTAGCTGATCTGATCCATAATAATCACTGTCACTTGATGACTTTTCGTCTTTACCTTCAAACTGTTTGAGAGACGGATAAAGTCTGGCTTTGTGACACCAGCTCCTGCTTCTCCATCTTTGCTTGATTGAGAGAGCACAGAGTCTGGTCACATGATTTACTGATAGCAGCACTCCTGTTCTAATCTATGGATGTGTTCATGCTGCTCTGTCATTAAGAGAGCATGCCACTGCCTAAATGTCTGGACACATCCTTCCAGATCATTTTTTGCCACACATTTTGCCAATATTGTAAAACATTGTTCTTGAGTCCATTTAGACTCAGGTGCAATATCATGTTTGTTACAGAATTCACTTTTTTTCTTTGCACACAGTTTATCTAACATCTGACTTAAAATTGTTTTGAATGCTTCCCTGTCAGGAAACATTTAATACCAAAACAACAAAACATTGTTTGGTATGATATGACAACACAAAATAAGACAAACACTGTAACCAAGCTGTTACAAACAAAATCTTCCCTCAGTTTGTTGGGAGGCTACGAGTAACAAAGCTAGTTACAAACATGAGACAAACACTTTGAGAAGATGTCCACACTTCTCGGAAGTACAAACCGGATTCCAAAAAAGTTGGGACACTAAACAAATTGTGAATAAAAACTGAATGCAATGATGTAGAGATGGCAAATGTCAATATTTT
>BRDA01072189.1:1361-12845 GCA_036984385.1 Crenuchus spilurus | reverse complement strand
TCTCTCTCTCTCTCTCTCTCTCTCTGTCTGACTGTCTCTCTCTCTCTCTCTCTGTCTGACTGTCTCTCTCTCTCTCTCTCTGCTTCTCTCTCTCTCTCTCTCTCTCTCTCCTCTGACACAGATTTGAAATGCAAATTGCAAGGCGACAGAAAAAGGCCACAGTCATCTGATAGGCTATCAGCATTTAAACAGACATCAAAGAGCTGCCGTTGGCGACAGGGTTGATAAAAGCAGCGAGCGCTGAGATCAGGACTAGACCTCACTCGCTCTCCTTCACACATATACACAGTCATATCATAATATTATGACCACTGCTTGTATGGAATAAATCACTGATGCCATGTGTCTCATGTGTTCATTATAGTGGTTAACTGGTCCACTGTGGTGTGTCAACAGCTCTGTACCACTTGCCAGACTTATCGTTCTCTTCTGGCATCAATGGCCCGTGGGGCATCACTGTTACGCCATACGCCATACCCGGGTATTTACACAGGTTTTACTCTACTCACTGTTGACTGAATTGCCAATCGACTATAATTAACCTTCAGTTTCTCAAACACTAATATCAGGCCTGCATACATGCTGACACCCATTCATCCATTATCTTCCCCTTAATCCTGATCAGGATCAGCCCATCGAGCACAGGGCAGGGTTCCAATAAGCCCCGGACAGGGTGCCACTCCATCACTGGGCACACACATATGGACAATTCAGAGTACCCAATTCACCTGACTTCCACGTTTTTGGACTGTGGGAGGACCCTAGAGGAGACAGGGAGAAAGTGGAAACCACCCAGATGGTGATTTGAACCCCGAGTGCCAAACATTCCAACCACCAAGCCACCGTGCCACCCTACATGCTGACACACTGCTGTAAATTTGATCAAAACAAGCTCATCAGCCAAACAACATAGCCACAGTGCTTCCTTTCTCCCTCATCACCCCATCTTCTAGATGGAAAAATGTTGGGTTATGAGTGACTGAACCTTCTGTTTTCCTCCCATAGTCCCTCGTTCTTTCCATCCAAAATGCAGACGAGGCTCCACACATTCTCGCAAAGCCGTCACACACAGAGTCCCTGAAACACACTCACTGCCCTCCAGGATTACTGGCATCCTTGTAAAAAATTGGGCTTCTAATGGAGCCAACAATTCTGCAGGGCACCACGGCACTGACAGCATGACGAATGCATTCATTTAGTGTTTCCCAGTCATGGTGCTGGACTTTCCCTGCACAGATCAGTTTGGTGTTTTCCCTGCACAGACACAGTTGCCTCAACTCATCAGTTCATTACTAAGACTTTCACAAAGTTCATATGGCTGTGAGAGGCTGCAGGAAAAGAAGCCGGCAGATTATTTTGTTTGGCTGTTTGGCATCTTGGACATTCTCTATTTTTTAATCAGTTCTGTTCATAGTAATGGTTTGAGTGCCTGTTTTTTGCTCATCCCACCCCCAGTAGGACACATCCTCTGCTGTGACAGATCTTCTGCTGAGAAGGATGGAAAGGTTCTTCAGGTTGATGAGGAATGTGATGTATATAGATGGTTTCTTACAGAAGCCTTTAGAAAATAGCACAAAAAAGCTTAACATCATAAATGAAAGCGCAAGCGAAAGTTCCGCAATAAAAATGTAATGCTTTGGCTCTCATCAGTGTTTACCTAAGCCAGAACTACGTCACTCATTCAGTCGGCTTCCTGGCCAATCACGAGCTACTACTCAACTTTAAAAGGAAGCATTTAGTTTCTGCTGTATCAGCTGCAGGCACCGACACGTCAACGTCATCGTCCTTCCCCTCCACCACCACCAGGTTGGTCCCGATCCTGTTGTTGTCGACCAGGGGGTGGCTCTGCCCATGCCGTCTGTCAATCCAGCCGTATCTGCTCTAGAATGAATGCTGCAGACCTGGGTTGTGGAGGGGGCCAACGCCAAAGACCCCAGAAATTAATCTCAAATTAATGATATCCTGATATCCTTTCCTGATTTTTTTTCATGGCAGAATGATAGCAGAACCTTTTTGAAGACTATATAGAACCACTTCCCTGAAGAACCATCTTTTTTAAGAGTGTATGTTATGTTACCTTAATATCTTGCCTCAACATGTCATTTAAGCCACCGTACACAACAGAAAAGTCACTGTTACACAGTTGTCAGGCAGGGCTACCTTAATGTAGTGTGGGGTGAAGTGAGAGAGGGGTGAGACAGACCCAACTACAGAGAAAACTGACAGGTCTACTTAGCACAAAGAGAGAGCAGTCAGGATGCTTTTTGTCACTGTCTCACTATGTCTGTCACTCTGCATCTCTCTCTTGCACTCACTGCTAGGAATATGTGGGAGATGTTTGAACACATTTGGCTGTGATGTAACCTGACAATGTGATGTGTGGCTTAATATAGAGTTTATGACTCAGTACATTGTGAAATATTGTAACATTAACTATTTTATTAAACTTTTTTACTCTCTCAGTGATGCATCCTTGAGTTTAAGAAAGACACTATATACACTGAATGTATTATTATTATTATTATTATTATTATTATTATTATTATTAATATTATTATTATTGAGACATGAAAGACAAAAATGAATGGTTTTGGTCTTGTCTTGGTCTCAACATCATTTAGACTCGGTCTCATCTCGGTCTCAACTGAAGTAACATTATTTAGAAATGGACTAAAAACAAGTTACTGCTCTTCACCTTCAGTATCTAATTAACATGTTTTATCTTTAATAGTCTGATGTTAAGATTGTAAGTGTGCATTTCTCACCTGCAAGTTTAACATATGTGTCAAAAGTCAAAAGTATGGATTTACCTTCTCATTCCATGTTTTTCTTTTCTTCCCTACATTATAAATAAATGCTGAAGTCATCCAGACTATGAAGGAACACATAAGGAATCATGTAGTAAACTTAAAAGTGTTAAACAAACCAAAACATGTTTTAGATTTTACTTCAAAGTAGACACACAACTGATGTCTCAAACACATTAAGAGGCAAGAAATGCAAATCATGAACTCTTGACAAGACACAGCTGTTAACTGAAAGCCATTCCAGGTGACTACCTCATAAAGCTGACTGAGAAAATGCCAAGAAAGCTGTCATCTAAACAAGAGGTGCCTACTGTGAAGAATGTAAAATATAAACATATTCTGGTGTGTTTAACACTGTTTTGTTTACTAAATAATTACAGATGTGTTTGTTCATAGTTTGTATGACTTTAGTATTAATCTTCAATACAGAACATTTTAAAATCATGAAATAACACTGAAAGTCCAGAAGATGTGTCCAAACTTGTGACTGGTACTATATAATATTAATAAATTTATATCATGTATAATTAATTACAAACAATTTTATTTTTTATTTTCATTTTCATATGATCAAAAATATATTCTGGAGACTCGAGCTCAATCTAGCAGTCTGAACCACACCAGTACCACAGACTAAATGCTAAATAATTAAGAAGATTCAAAATCTGGGAAAGCTGAAGGCAATATAGTTCAAAGAATCTCCACTGAGTCTCCTGAGACATCAAAGAGCAATATCTGAGCAACACAACTTTCCTCTGGGAACCAGATTTGTGCAGCTTTAAAGTGTTAACATACAATGAAGCCCCTAAAATATCCGCTCACTGCTAATAATGTAAAGCACTGAATGTTTGTAGAGCAATGAAGTGTCACCACAACAATGGTGCTGTTTCTGTATTTAAAGAGGGATTGTTGAAAAATTTGCCCAGACTTGAGAGCGAGAGAAAGAGGAGAGAGTGAGTAGAGAGAGAGAGAGAGAGAGAGAGAGAGAGAGAGTACATAGAGTAGAAAAAGAAATAAAGAGAAAGAGAAAGAAAAGAGAGAGAGAGTACAGAGAGAGAGTGAGAGAGTAGATAAGAGTAGAGAGAGAGAAAGAGAGAATGAGCAGAGAAAGGGTGAAAAGAGGAAAATGTCTATTTCATGGAAAGGTTTGACTTAATCTCCTGTAAAGTGGCCTAAAACCCTTCTCTCTCTCTGTTGTGTGTGTGTGTGTGTGTGTGTGAGCTGAAGACCTTTTTAAAAGCTGCTCCACATGCCTCCGCTTGCTACAGGTAGAACAACATCTCATAGAGCACGTACGATAGAGCCAGAGAAAATGAGAATGAGAGAGAGAGAGAGAGATACAGAGAGAGAGAGAGAGAGAGAGATACAGAGAGAGAGAGAGAGAGAGAGAGAGAGAGAGAGAGAGAGAGAGAGAGATAGATATATATAGAGAGAGATACAGTGAGAGAGAGAGAAAGAGAGACAGACAGACAGAGAGACAGAGAGATACAGAGAGAGAGAGAGATATACAGAGAGAGAGAGACAGAGAGAGAGATACAGTGAGAGAGAGATAGATAGAGAGAGAGAGATACAGTGAGAGAGAGAGAGAGATACAGTGAGAGAGAGAGAGATACAGATAGAGAGAGAGAGAGAGATACAGAGACAGAGAGAGAGATACAGAGAGAGAGATACAGAGAGAGGGAGAGAGATAGACAGAGAGATACAGAGAGAGAGGGAGAGAGATAGACAGAGAGAGAGAGAGAAAAAAAAAAGAGAGAGAGAGAGAGAGAGAGAGAGAGAGAGAGAGAGAAAGAGTGAGAGAGAGAAAGAGACAGAGATACAGAGAGAGAGAGAAAAAAAAGAGAGAGAGAGAGAGAGAGAGAGAAAGAGAGATACAGAGAGAGAGAGAGAGAGAAAGAGAGAGATACAGAGAGAGAGAAAGAGTGAGAGAGAGACAGAGAGAGAGAGAGAGAGAGAGAGAGAGAGAGACAGAGAGACAGAGAGAGAAAGAAAGAGAGAATCTCCCACGGCCATCAAGTTGAGGATTCTAACCTGCTAATGCTATAGATCTGCTGTAAAGACTTGAGCTTGAACCCAAATCTCAGCTGATCCACCTAATCAAGGTCTCTGTGAGCATCTCTATGACACAAGCAGCTGTGTTTGATTACGACTCGAACCAAAACTGCACATATAACCCCTGGAATTACAGGAATCAGCAAAAACATCTCATTTGTTCAACTTTCCCACTTACTCCTGATTTACTCAGTCAGTCTAGACACGTTTGGGGTCTGAATGTTGCTTCTTTAGTTAAGAACTGTAGTTGTGAGCCGAACATGATGGGGAGGGTCTTAGCAAATGGGTGGGCTTACCGGCTGCTGAGGCAGCCATTGTCTGGTGGTTAGGGATCTGGTCTTGTGACTGGAAGGTCGCCAGTTCGATCCCCGGACAGGTTATGACTGGAGTGCACTTGAGCAAGGCACCTAACCCCCAACTGCTCCCCGGGTGCCATGGATAGGGCTGCCCATCGTGTCGGGCACATGTTCACAGTCTAGTGTGTGTGTGTGTTTCACTGCAAAAGTGCGGAATCACATTAAATCTAATCCACTGTGTTGGTGGGAAAAATCTGATTTAAAAACTAGTAATCATACACCAGGACAGTAGATCTCCAGAGCCAGGCTTGAATCTCCTCTGAAGTTAAAGTGCTGGTTGAAAAAGAATATTCCAAGATAAGTCATAACACAGCTGATCCACTAGGGGTCGAAAATGAGCCATATTTTCTGACTTGGAAAGATGTTCTGCAGCTAAACATGAAGAAAATATCACTTTTGACCTGTTTTTTATTTACTACGCTCATAAATATAGGTTCTAGCTAATGTTCTTCACTCTCGTCTCATTTTGTTCTTTGGAAAGCTCTTTGGGGAACAATCTTCTTGGTTCTATGCTTTCTCTATGTTCTCCAAAAAACACTTCATTGCACTGATGGTGGTTTCGGTTCCTTCAAGAAGCTTTGAGATGATTACTGGAAGAACCCAGCAGATTGTAAGAACATCTACTTGATGCTCATATTTTTGGTTTTGAGTCTTGTTATGTTCCCTGAAGAGGTTTCTAGCATCCCAGTAGGCACAAGATGTTATTAGACGTTATTTGACGTTACATTTTTGAGCAACACTCAACCAAAACTGAACGTATATTGCCGTTGGTGGCCAGCTGGAAAGTCCCTTTTAAATTTTAAGAAACATTTACGTTAAGTTAAAGTGTGTGAGTGTAAAGAACATTTTGAAAGAACCTCCACATCATGTATGTTAGCTGATGATGATGATTGTTACACTTATATATCGCCTTTCTCAAACCCAAGGACGCTTTACAATCAACACACTCCATTTACACACACTCAACCACACACACCGGCGAGAAGCGCCAGCTAATTGCGCACAGCGTACTCTCAACCGGAAGTGACCGTCCACCTGGAGGACTGCATCGAGCACTAGGGGGATCACCCAGAACAGAGTGCCAACCATATCTGGGCGTACACACATACATACATTCATACACAGACATACACATTCATACACACCAGGGTAATTTTTAGAGTATCCAATTCACCTGATCTCCATGTTTTTGGACTCTGGGAGGAAACCCACGCAGACACGGGGAGAACATGGAAACTCCGCTCAGATGTGGACTCAAACCCAAGACCTCAGCATATCCTGTTAGATATTGACTAAATATCTTTTTCCAAGAACTGTACATCAAAGCCAAGTATCTTCTAATTAGTAACAGTAATGAGTAAATTACTTTCAATGTAATTGAATGAAACTATATTCAAATGATATACAATCATATCAGAATATTATGACCTACCTAATAGTGGGAATAACCATCACTGGCTTAGATGACACTAGTGAGATGTCGTGGTATGGACTATATTAGGTGATGGAAGGGATCTGGCACTCATTCTGATCCAATGTGGTGTGTCTATTGCTCTGTACCACTTCCTGGAGTCATCGTTCCCTTCTGGCATAAATGGCCCTTGAGGCACCACTGTAACACTGTTGTAATGTCCATCTCAGTACACCTTCACTACAGCAGCCCTAGAACATTTCACAGAGTGCAGAGACACTACCACCACCATACTTAACCTGCTACCCTATTATCAGCCCTTTTGAGCAGTCAGATCAGGTCATTTTGCCCATGATCGTTTTGCACTCTGCTACAACTGACTAGTGTGCTCACTTATTTATGTCTGCTGAGCTTATGCAGAAACTAAACACCCCCAACAACAGCAACGAGTGTGATTCTTGCTACGTTTTCTTTAAAAGTTTCTTTGCCTTTTGCAACCATTTCAGGATTTCAAGCTGTGTGTGTGAGCAAGAGAAAGAGAGAGAAAGGAAGAGAGAGAGAAAGAGAGAGAGTGTAATGAGTGGGGTTGGAATGGAGAAGAGGAATCCAGAGGCTTTGATGTGGCCGGAGCTCATCAAACACTGCAAACCCAATGATATCATTCCTGCTGTCTGAATGTGGCAGTGTGTGTGTGTGTGTGTGTGTCTGTGTGTGTGTGTGTGTGGTGGACTCCCAGCTCTAGTAGGAGTGTGTATTCCTCCTCTCCCTTGTGTGTGTATACACCTTATGGAGAAATCCAAACAAGCCAATGCCCCAGCCATCGGTTCTCACTTTGAACCAAGTTTTTACGATTTAAACACACTTTTATTTGGGCTCAAATTCACTAACAACTAGTAAACAGCTGCAGCTTGTGTACACTGTCGCAGAGGACACTCAGCCTGCCGTAAGAGACCTTCTACCTCCTTTTTTCTATCTGACAAACTTTGTTTAATCCCTACATTATGAGTAACAGAGCAAAATTTCTGAGCAACTCATAAAACTTTCTCTAATTGCTCTCGAGACTTGTGACTCACAGCCGTATTGCTAAAGACTCAGATTTCAGCTCACAACTCTCGTGACAGCGTGTTTGTGCAATGCTATCACAGACAATAGACCACTGAGGACGTGACATTCCCCCCAAAAAAGACCACAAGTTCCAGAGGTGATACACTGTGATCATGTTCCCCCATAACTGACATAGGCTTTCAAGGTGACCATATGAACGTGACTGGGAAAAAAAACAATGAACAGGGGAACGTTAGGAATTTATAATGATTTTAGTAGAATTAACTGTAAAAGCAATTTTTAAAAATCACAGCTGGCCGCTCTGCTTGAGTCTGCTGTACCACGTTGCATTGTGGGATTGCCTTAACAACTGAGGAAGCATTGGATGTGACTGATTTTGTGATGTAAAATGCTGTCTATATAGAGCTCAATGGGTATTGAACCAGAGATTAAATATTACATATTAGATGGGTTTTATATATTGCAAGTTTACACAGCAGTATTCCCAAAAGCTAGGTGAGCATGTAGTAAAAGTGGTTAGCATCCCGCTTCTCTTTTGACCAACACAAGCAGTGCCAAACGTTTGCCCATCTCCTCTGCTGCCCATTCTTTCTTAGGACTTCCTGGTGTTCTTAATTAATTAAAAGCGATTAAAAACAAGGACATTGTCACCCTATGCTAGTCAAATAGATACTCATAAGAACACATTTTAGCTTTAACTATGCAATTAGTTATAGTTTAAGTTCAAATATTTCATGTAACAATTTCTAGATTTTAGCTTTGTTTTGAAACGTTACATCCAGCTATTCTTTCTCAATACTCCCCCAAACACATCCAAAAACCAAACCCTGAATGATTTCAGTTATCCTTTTCATCATCTCCCATTTTACCCCTCCAGCTAGCCCCTGTCAACCACCCATCTCCTTTCCTCATCCCTTCATCTCGGCCCCTCGCTCCATTTGCCTGAGCAAGCCTCAGCCTGACTGACGCAGGCATTTTCATGGCCAATTAAAAGGCAGGCCGCTCTTCAAACGCCGCACTGCTGCCGGATCAAAGAGATAATAAGGATGATAGTGAAAGTTCTAACCGAAAGCTCCGGGGCTTGATATAAAGACCAGAAGTAATAGACTCTTTATATCCTCAGGGTGTGCGTGTATGTGCGTTTATGCCTAAAATGCCTCAGTCAGAGCTTCTACACTCAGAGTGCACTCTATCTATAGATTTGGCCCACCTATCAAAATCAAATGGCCTCTGTGATGAGCATCTCCATCACTGAGGCCAATGTGATACACATCTCAGTATATTGCCAATGACTGTAGATACACATGAAGTAACTACTATTGCAATACAATACAGTCCCGTTGCAATTTGAAACCATTTAATTGTGGAGGACTACATCAAGCCCTAGGGGTATCACCCAGGAGTGCCAAACCATATCTGGACATATACACACTCATTCATACACATACAATTACACCAGGGTCGTTTAGAGTAGCCAATTCACCTGATCAACATGTGTTTGGACTGTGGAAGGAAACTGGAATATTTTTTATTTTTATATTTCTTTGAGAGCTATTTTCAGGGTCTTGGCGATCTGAAACCAATTTGACCATTAATCTGTTAATAAAATTGTATTTTTGTTGTACAAAGGACAAATACATTTGTTGGACATAATACTATTATACATGCTACTATACTACTACTAGCAAACACAATCAAGCTCATGTTAATCATGTTAATGTGTTTACAGCTCAAGTGACAATTTGGGTTAATTTGCTCTTTATTAAAAAAAAGAAAAAGCAGCACACTCACTTTTTATTCTTAGTTTAACTTAGCTTAGTATTAGTTAATGAATAGAGCTTCTGTTAATGGTAGCATTAGCTTGCAAATTCCACAAGTAGTTCAACCTGCTCAAGGCCCGCCCACAACCTTACTCATAACAAACTCTGCCAACAAACAGTCTTACTCCTAAACTCCACCCACAATCAGCTTCACTCATAAACTCCACCCACAACTAGCCTTACTAATGTCAAACACTGCCCATAACCAGTCTTACTCATAAACTCCACCCACAACCAGTCTTACTCATAAACTCCACCCACATCCAGCCTTACTCAAAACTCTGCCAACAACCAGCCTTACTAATAACAAACTCCACCCATAACCAGTCTTACTCATAAACTCCGCCTACAACCAGCCTTACTCATAAACTATACCCACAACCAGCCTTACTCATAAACTCCGCCCACAACCAGCCTTACTAATAACAAACTCTGCCCACAACCAGCCTTACTCATAAACTCCACCCACAACCAGCCTTACTAATAATAAACTCCACCCACGTCCAGTCTCTCAGAATCTTGGATAAGAGAATGAAAGGTGAAAGAAAGGAGGCACAAATGAGCTATTTGTGAACTACAAGGAGTCAGAAAGAAGAAAGGAGAAAAGAGGAAAAAGAGAGAGTGAGAGGGAGGGAAAGGGAGAGAGAGAAGGAAAGTGAGTGAGAGTGAATGGTAGAGGCCGTGAGGTATTTTAATAGCAGTAATTTAACAGTTATTCAGTGGCAACATGTCACTCTGCCCCCAAAGCAAGGCATGCTAGGCTATATTTAGAGATACATTCTTCTGGGCTCCTCTTCTGCAAACACACACACACACACACACACATGCACACACACAAACTCATACTGTGGCCTTCTTTCTTTCTAGTGACATACGAGAGATGGTGGCAGTGTAATAAGAATAACTTCAGATGCAAACACTTTGCATTCTGGAATACCAGAAACAGCTTCTTCAAGTTGGAGATGCCAATCTGACAGGAGTGTGTAAACACACACACACACACACACACACACACAAATAAAAGTCCTTCCATAATTCCTCACTGAATATACTTCTTTTATAAATCTATAATAATTTCACACAGACGAAAAGTCACAAATTACATTCACACGCATTAAGGGCACAAGTGAGTTTACATCACCCGCCACTAGTTAGCACAGCGAGCATTCAGTTCACATGGTCATCTTGTATCTCTGTTGTATCACTGTTGCTTTCTTTTGGCATTTTGTATATTTTGGAAAATTTCTTAGCTTTAACCATGGGTCCTAAGAAAGTGAGTGCCAAGATCAGTGCTGAGAAAAGAAGGTCTTGTATTGGCGATGTGTAACAACACTTGTATATAATGCACAATATTTGTTACAATACTGTGATATTGGGATATCCACCAACAGTCAGAACAGGAGTTTTAATTTATATTTCACTGTCCCTTTGCTGCAGTAAGATTTTAAAATTCCGCACTATGGGCTTAATAAAGGATTCTTATCTTATCTTATTATCCTCCTAGCTAACTAGCCAATTCACCTTCCCGGAGGAAAGAGTATTGAAAGTATGAAAACTTTTCAAAACTGAGTAAACAATTCTATACGTTCACTACTTTTTAATATTTTTAAAACACAAGTTACACTATTTTAGCACCATATTTTACTGTCATTTGTTGACAACTGAAGATGTCTGTATTACAGAGATTACGTTAAAAAAACAACAGTAAACTGTGAACCTGTCAACATCTGTCTATCAAATAAACATTTGCTGTTAAAGACAATGATGAGGGTTTAATATATAACCAGAAAATCACTTCCAACTATTGTGATACTCCACCTGGCATCAGTATCAAAATCAAAATTCTGCTATTGCTTTTTTCCCTTGATGGTATCACAATTAAACCATAGTTAGAAGGAAAGAGAGAGATAAAGACCAATATATAATTTGGGAGTAGTAACAGAAATTGTCGTTTACAAATAAACTATCTGTCT
>BRDA01072188.1:0-21907 GCA_036984385.1 Crenuchus spilurus | reverse complement strand
AACACACTCTACTGTCTAATATACTGTGACACACACTCTACTGTCTGACATACTGTAACACTCTACTGTCTGACATACTGTAACACACTACTGTCTGACATACTGTAATACTCTACTGTCTGATATACTGTAACACTCTACTGTCTGATATGCTGTAACACACTCTACTGTCTAATATACTGTGACACACACTCCACTGTCTGACATACTGTAACACATTCTACCATTTAATATACTGTAACACACTCTACTGTCTGACATACTGTAACACACTCTACTATCTGATATACTGTAAAACACACTGTACTGTCTGACATACTGTAATACACACTGTACTCTCTAATATACTGTAAACATTGTACTGTGTTAAATACTATAAAATACACTATCATACTCTCTGATGTCACGTGACTTTTATAATCAGTTGAGCTGTCGACATGAGTGTTATGAGGCTGTGAGCCGTTTTTCACGGTTTCTACTTCTGACGTTGTGCCTTACCAACCTCAGAGCAGGTCCAAAATTGGTTTATTATGCACAGACTGCATCAGGTGTTTGTATGGACAGCTATGACTTGTCAACAAGCTGCAAACCCTCTTAAGTTACTAGCAAGTACCTCTCTATCTTTGACTTCCCTTCTGCTATGAAGCCTCTCCTCCCTCTAACAACTACTTAGCTGTGCCCTTAGACCTGTGAAGATCAAAGGTCAAAAAGCAACACTTGGAATAATGAAGTCAGCGGAGCAGCTGGGCAGAGAGTTCAAAGTTCAAGGCCACTGACAGAGGAAGGCTTAGTGGTATGGATAGTAAGTGCACTTATAACTTGAACTTCAGGCTCATTTGGAACTTAATTGGAGCTTGAATTGTTATTTATTAATTTTACACTGGAGCTATGAAGGTAACACAGTGAAACACACACTATTGAATACAATAGACTGTGATATCACATGCTTTAAGTGGTGGGCAGCCCTATCCATAGTGCCCAGGGAGCAGTTGGGCGTTGCTGAAGGGCACTTCAGTTATGACCTGCCCGGGGATTGAATCGGCGACGTTCCTGTCACAAGACCAGATCCCAATTCACCAGGTTCGTTAACATACAATGGAAGCTAATACCACATCAATTAGCATCATGCTATGCTGAAACTATAAATAAGTCTTAGATAAGTGACTAAGTTTAGGAGAAATACAGATTTTAAGGAGATGCAAAAAGGAAGAAGAAGAGGTAGTTTTTATTGACGCGCGTATGGAAGTTCCTCTCTGAATTTAGTCCATCTGCAGTGAATTCACACAGACAGACACACTAGGGGGCAGTGAGCACATACCACCTGGAACAGTGGGTAGTCCCACCTGCTGCAGCACCCAAGGAGCACATGCCTTCCAAACTGGCCATCTTTTGGTCCCTATCCTGTTTCTTTGAGCTTCAGGCCACAACTTTCCCCAAACAAATCTGACTTTCCCTCTATTCATGTAAACAGATTCAATCACAAACCTCAACGTCAATTCTGTAAGAGGTCAATAAATATTGACATAACAGAGACATGAAGACACACACCCACGTCTGTTAACCTGTGCCAACACCCCTGTCTTTTTTTATTTCCAAGGCTGAGCTCCATTCCTGAGTTAATTCCATCAATCGCTCCTCACTCACTCAATCACTCCTCACCTCACGCACAACAGCACATCTCAATAAACACACACACACACACACACACACACACACACACACACACACACACACACACACACACACACACACACACACACACACACACACAGGAGATGTTTGCTTTTACGATTTTTTCCTCTCCAACTTTGAGCAGAAAGCGAGAGGGCCTAATCCACACCTGAGCAGCACGCCGCATACCAGCCGCCTTCTTTTTTCCAAAGGTGGGCGTGTGTGGAGGGCACAAAGACAGGAATGCAACCTCACCATGGATAAATGAACCTGGCACATTTGCCCATATTGTCCCCAGCCAATAACACAGGTTGACTGAAAGCTGAATTCATTCTAAAAGGAACAGCTCCATGCACTGGCATAATCCTCTCCAAGCTCGGAACGCCGACCAATTTCAGATTTACAAACTATTGACGCACACATATTGTCCTCTTAACTGTAATGTTTTTGTTTAGTAGTACTGGTAGTTTACTCAGTTTCATAGCAGCATAAACATACATACATTGCAATACTACTACTACTACTACTACTACTACTACTACTAATTCTAATAATAATAATTATTATTATTCTAATTATAATGATAATAATAGTAAAGAATAAGTATTGAAAATCAATAACATGTAAAAAGGCATTTACAGGAAAAAGAGAAAGAGAGAAAAAATAGGTAATAAATAAATAAATAATGAATAAAAAATGTCTAATAAGTAATGCCTAATACCATATGTACTTTAACATCAGTAACCAAAAGACAGTCTTACACCTAAACCTAAACCTTAACCCCAGTAACTAAAAGACAGTCATCAATTAGAATCATGCTTTTTCAACCAACCAAGATGTTTGGTGTCAGAAGTTTACTTCTAGGCTAATATAGCTAACAAGTAACTGAAGCTTATGTATACCAATTAGCATCACTCAAGTTGCATGCCTAGATGTAAATGATTTATTACATGCTACTATCTAAAACAATAGAAAATGTGTGCAGTAGCAAAAATAGCAGTTACGGCTAATTGGTATACATACGCCTCTATTACTTGTTTGCTACAACATCATAGCTAGAACATTTACCTTATGAATTTCTATACAGCAGTATGTAAAAAAATTTAAAAAAATGTTACAGAGTGTCAGAAACCATTACCATTCAAGCAAAGTCTATGCATGAACTTAACATGATGCTAACTGATGTACATAAGGTATTCTGCATTACTTATTAGACAACAAGATGGATACTATGTTTTTAACTATGCTACATACTTCCCACTACATTTATTGCGAAATTTGATAAAAAACAGTATGCCATACAGTGTCCAAAAATGCCAATTTTGCTTCAATTAACTATTAGCTACATTAGACTCATAGCTAGGTTTGAGTTGTGGCTTAATATTTATCCACATTAATGGTGAAAAACATAATCACAGCCCAATGGTGAAACTAGGGTCTCGTCCACATGAGCATGGATATAATTTTTTTAATATTCATCCACACCAACAGTATTTCTAAAAATCTGTTCATAAGAGCATGCTAGTCAAATGATGATGATGATGATAACTTCCACAGAAATGTCTCATGATGAAATGATAAGATTGTGTTGTACAAAATACAGAGCAACAAGTTTTCAAAAACCTGAATACATGGACAAATATAACATGGCTTGGCTGGTTGACTATATTTGGGGCAAAAAAACAAATGGTGTTGGGGTTGGGCTGGTGACTGGGCAAATGACCATTTGGTGAACCCGGAAAGGAAGACACTCCGGTTGTGTTACACCCTCTTGAGCTACACACTCTTTCACACTCTTGAAAGAGACTGGGTGTGAATGTAGGTGTGTTTGGGATACATGAACAAAAGAGAAAATATGACTGAGAACACCACTTAGAATCTAAACAGACTAAATAGAGTAAGTGTGAATATGCTGTATGTTGGCCTTTTGTGGTGAAGTTCCTGTTACCTACATGCTTAGCTATTATTTCAGCAACAAAGACTGACCTTTTCTACCACACTGAGGATAATTATATATACAGTATATATAATTATATATAAAAAATATTATAAAGTTAACCCATTTATATAAGTTTTAAAGTCATTTTGTTTAGTCAGCGTGTTTATTTTATGTAAAAATTATGCAGATAATTAAACAACTAAAATTATTAATGAAAAAACTAGAATTATGCTAAAGCCAAATCAAATGACTGTCTTACAAATAAACCTAAACCTCAGTAACCAAAGGAAAGTCTTAAACCTAAACTTAAACCTTAAACTCAGTAACCAAAAGACAGTTTTACATCTAAACTTTAACCTTAAACTCAGTAACCAAAAGACAGTCTTACACCTAAACCTAAACCCCAATAATCAAAAGACAGTCTTACATCTAAACCTAAACCTCAGGAACCAAAAGACAGTCTTAAACCTAAACTAATACCTTAACCTCAGTAACCAAAAGACAGTTTTACATGTAAACATAAACCTTAAACTCAGTACTCAAGACAGACCTCAACCCAAACCAAAAAACAGACCTAAACCCAAGCTTAACTTCAATAACCAAAAATATAATCTTACACCTAAACCTAATCTTAAGGTGAAGCTCAAGTTTAGGTTTAGGTGTAAGTCTGTCTTTTGATTACTGAGGTTAAGGTTTAGGTCTAAGGCCGTCTTTTGATTACTGAGGTTAAGGTTAGGTTTAGGTGTAACATTACTCAGCTATAGTATTACATGAGTAAATGGAATGTCCTCACAAATATAGTAATACCCAGCATGTGTGTGTAAGACTGAGTGATAACAGCAGGAGATTTATCACACAGGCAGCCTGGCCTTGGAGTTCAAACACAGCAGATGCACCACAGGAATACAAGACAACTGTTTTTTGGTGTCGCTTGGAGACCAACAGCCTAAAACACACTCTTATATACAAGCACAGACCCCCCGTACAGCTATACCACTCATGGGCGAGTCAACACAGACACAGACACACACACACACACCAAACAACACATACATACACACAATATGCAACATCTGCCTATTGCTGTACATTCTTTACTCACTCACTATGATGTACATCTCTCTGTCTCTCTCTGTTTCTCTCTGTTTCTCTCTCTCTCTCTCTCTCTCTTTCTCTCTCATGTGGGATGGAGGGATGTACATGATGTGCTTCCACAAAGGCCACCATTCTTCTGGCTTTATCAAACATGGCAGGAGAGCAGCCCACGCTGTGGTGATATCATCAGACTGGAAAGAAACGGGCCGGGTCGAGTCGTACGTACACAGAGAGCGGCTTGTAACACTTGGCACGATTTAACAATGCCCTCAACCTCTTTAATAGCAATGAATAACTAAGAGTGGTTCTAGGCTGGGCTATAATAGAATTCATTTTATTTTTGAATTTTTGAATTTATTTTACCCCCCAATAACTTCTCTAAGTGCTCCAAGTAATCTCTTCTGATGTGAAGTTAGGCTCCGCCCCTTTCCCTACTGCTAACGAGACATCATACATTCACAGATCCACAGCTCTGATACATCAGCCAACAGACACCTGAGCCAGCAGACATTACTTAGTAGTGATGGGGAGAATACCCCCAGAGAGACGGCAGTACATTTACAATTTCACTTTGTGACATACATTATTTTACACAAGTGAGTCATTTTATAATGGTTAATGTAGCCCTTAACACTTTAACATCCTGCTCAACCAAATTGTAGCACATTTAAGTCATTATATCTTACTGAAGTAGATGTTGAACTTAACACAATGTGATTGTGCCATCTCTACCAATCGGTTGAGGTATGTTAGGTAAAAAAAAAACATTCACTAGAGGTCAGAGATGCACACAGATGAGTGTTGTGTTGTATAAAGTGAACAAAATCAGCATGTAAGTGTTGCACAAGGACCCCTCCACAAATCCAAAGAAGCTGAGCAGGTCTGGGTCTGGTTAGTATTTTGGATGGGAGACCTCCAAGGAAAACGTGTGTTTTTGGTGGAAGTGCAGTCCCAGTGCAGTGATGGGGACACTATGTTAATGTCTTCTTTCAGCTGAGGTGAAGTCCCAGTTCTCAGAGGTCAGAAAAAGATCCCCGGGGGTGTTACCCTGATGTCCTGGCTACATTTCCCACCCCTAATCATCTCCGTCTTCTAACAATGGCTCAGTCTCTCCTCACCTCTCTAATAGATAATATGTGGTGATAGTTCTGCTGTTGCATCATCCAGGTGGATGCTGACCATTGGTGGTGGTTGAGGTGACTCAATTAAATGATGCCAGGCTCAATCCCACAATGCAGCATAAATTCAACTTCTAGATAGTGTTCATTGCCCAATACAGTATACATTTAGCTTGTATGAAAAGATAAAGAGAGAAGCCCTCCCTTTAAACTGCAGTGGCCCAGGCATTTTAAGTCGTTTCTAAAATTCTGTCTCCGACCTTCTCTCCAACCCAATTTTCCAAGCCGACCCCAGTTCAGCCTCCGCTTCAATACAAAAACAGCTCCCACACCATCCGCCGGAGGGAAAAAAATGCTCCTCCCTGACCTCAAGGTGCCTCTTTCCTCTGCTCAGAACGTGCCTCAGAGAGGAACTGCAGGCTTTTAAAAAGCATTCAGCCAGAAAGGAGAGCCACAAACGGAGGGGAGATGGAACAAGAGAGAAAGAGGACATGAATGAGGCTGAAAGTCAGTCATGGTGGCCCCTTTGGATCAAAAGGCCTGGAAAGTACAGACTTTTTATAAGGTGAACATCACAAAGATTCTCCTGGAACACCCAGAGGCACTAAAAGTTCTAATATTATCATAAAATTTGTTTTAAACACACTTTTAAGATCTGTTGATTATGACATTGGAAACATGTTGCCGGGTCACTAGAAGCAGGCCTGAAGGGGAAATCCACCCATTCTTTAGAATTTAGACTGAATGACTCTAAGGATGTTTAGTGCTTCTAAACACTGTCACTGAAAGCTGTTATGTGAAACATGGGGATGGGGGGCAATAATAAAAACAGTCAATGATTCCACAGTTTTATGTACACTTTTGTAAAACACAATAAAATGGCACAGAACATAAACTACAAATAGAAAAACTACATTAACACAATCATTCTGTTCACTTTTAAACTAATCTGCGTGGTGGTGCAACATTCAGACAAGAAAATATTGCATTTCTGACTTCTAGAGGATGCATTTCAGCCTAACATACCTCTACCAATTGGTAGAGATAGCACAATCACATTGTGTGAAGTTCAAAACCTTCAATAATAGATAGTGACATAAATGTGATCTACCAAATAGTTAAACAGAATGTTAAAGCTAAATATTTTATTTTAAAGCAAAAATAATAATAATAATAATAAAAATAATAATAATAATAATAATAATAATTATTATTATTATTATTATTATTACGTTTATAAAAGATGCAGAGAAATTAGAATGTGGCCATGTAAAATTAGAATAAGGCTCTTTTGCCTCACAAAATCATATAAACAGCTACCACTTTACAAAGACTGCCCTTATAAAGAGTTTACAAATGGTTTAAGTTTAGTTCTTTGTTACTGAATAGGTCCAAAACACTTTACAAATCAATAACAAGCAGCTATAATATATAAGTAAAAAGACAAAGTGACACCTTGCAGGTCTCCAAGTTGTGCATCATTTTGTTTTCTATATTCTCTATTCTCTAATAATGAAGAATTATTAAATAATAATATTATAAATGCATATGAATAAAACATTAATAAACAAATTCATTAAAGTATTATCGTATTGTAAAAACAGAAGAACATGGGCTCTTTAGTAAAAAAAAAATAAGTTGTAACAATTAATTAAAAAGAATCTGATGTTTGTGTTTTGGTGTAGTAGTGAATATTATTAGATAATTGAATTTAATATCAGGGTTGTATTTTTTTAACCAATCCTCCTCCTTACCCCCTTCCAAAACTGGAATGGCCAATGGACCCACACATCCACTAGGACTTTTCCAATCACTTGTAATGTCTCTTTTCCAACTGCTTCAAGATCCCCAGCTCTGATACATCAGCTAACAGACACCCGAGCCAGTGGATATTACTTAATAGTGATGGGGATAGAGCACCATCTACCCACCAGAGAGAGCACAGCCAATTTTGCTCTCAAGCCTCAGGCTGCTGCTTGGATTCTCGCAGTCTTAGTCCACTGAGCCACTGAGTCCCATCAGGGTTGTATTGTGATGTTTTTCTCTCAGTACAAGCATTTAATGTAGAAAGACATGGCACTTCCTGCTGATATCCAAAAAAAGCAGAGAAGAGAGAAGATGGAGAGAACAAGGAGAGTAGAAAGACATTGTGGAGCATTGGGAGGTCACGGACAACCCCCCACAGAGACAAGAGGAGGGACAGAGACAAAAACAGTGTCCAGAATGAGAGATTTATTCCTCCTGGGCGGATATCCCCTGCTCAAACACTTCCTCAGCCTGGACAGCCCTCAGGACAGCAAGGACACACACACACACACACACACACACACAACTGCACGTAACACAACAAAGAAAAACATCAGTCATAAATCCCAAATACTCCCCATGAGATCCCAAATACTCCCCATGAGTACTGATATGCACTCAGCATTCAATATCGAAATGTTAATTCTAGTATACTAGTACTAGTAAATACTAGTACAACTCTAGTATTATTCACATTTGTACTTTCCCACTATTGTAAGTCGCTTTGGATAAAAGCGTCCGCTAAATGCAATGTAATGTAATGTAAAAGTCACATACACATCATCCACAACAGTAAAACCACTCACAGATTAAGTGAATAACAATGCTTATCTCCTAACAATGGCTCTTGTATTTGAGATATTTTAGATGGTGAATGAACACTCAATACTTATAGATGACGTGTTGGATGCTGGAGGAAAATATGCACGGACCTGAACCACTCTAACAAGACCCAGATCATTATGGCCCAATGTTTGGGTTGGAGCTTCTGAAAAGTGGCAAGGCTTGTGGAGAGCACTCTGTCAAAGACCTGGCCAAAACCATCACAGTGGCTGTATAGTGTCAACTGTGAAACATGGCAGAGGAAGTCTCTTAATATGAGAATGCAAGTCTATGGGAGATGACATCATGAACACTAGTGCAGGGGTTCTCAACTGGTCTCAGCCCGGGACCCACATTTTCTCATGGTCATTAAGTCGGGACCCACTTTTATAGAATACGAACCAAACAAATTTATTTTTGAAAAATAGCCTTCAAAAAACACATTTCAACATAAATATGCATGTAAAGAGAATTTAAGAGACTTCAGGGGGGCACGACTGGCTTGATTCGGGGGGTTTGAGAGGGTGCTGGAACATAAATTAATATTAGTAATAAAATATTAATACTTACAAATTATGATATGATTATAATATACTAATGATAACTTAAGTGTTATTAATTTTAAACAGTATAAAGGTAAACATTTATTATGACATTATACATAAACAACACAAAAACTATGCTAAACACTTTTAATATAAACATTGGCAAGCTATGTAGGTGACTATATTTAGCTCATTTCTTTGTTTTGTGTCATTGTGTTTTGGGGCACTGAATTCCATGTTTGTTAGCCTCGGTGTGCAGATCTTTTGTGCATCTCATCTTTCGCTTTGTTATGGGGAGCTGGGAGATAATCAAAGAGTTTCACTTGGAAAGAAAGTCAAGCCCAAATAAGCAACTTCACGTAAAAAATAAACGCAACCCGCCACTCACGAGATTTGCAAGTGACTTTAGAAAAACAAGCCCAACGTCGCTTATAATAAGACTTGGCAACACTGATAACCAGCAAATGGTGGTTACCATGGCAATGAGAATGCTAAGCACTCGTCTGACGTCTCTTTTTTCAATTTAAAAGACGAGGACAAAATCAGATAAGCATTCATTGTTTTTAATGGTTTTCAAATGTATTTATTTTTTACAATCTGTCCGCGACCGGCCCAGAACGTGTCCGCGACCCACCAGTTGAGAATTGATACACTAGTGTGTACACCAAAATACTACACAATAAGATCACTGCCAGTCTCAGGACTGAAAGAAAAAGAGTCATCTCAGAAGAATGGCAGAGCTTTTCTCTGCAAATCTGTGCTTGACTGGTGTCATCCATGCCAAAGAGGTTTAAATCTGTAACCAGGAACACTAACCTTAACTTCAGTAATGATAGCTGAACTGATTTTGTCCACTTTAAAAAAACAATGACCCACATTCACAAAGCTTCTCAGAGTTAGGGTTTGGACCTGTTCCAGTTTGTAAAGTCTTAGTAAGAAAGAGAGGAATCTGATCATTGATGAGCACTTTGAGAATCTTTGTGAATATTTTTTACTTTGTTAACTCTTTATATTAAATTTTTTTTCGATAATTACTACCTTTTAAATTGCTCTCTCTCTCTCTCTCTCTCTCTCTCTTTCTCTCTCTCTCTCTCTCTCTTTCTCTCTCTCTCTCTCTCTCTGTCTCTCTCTCTCAGACACACACACACATACACACACACACACACATCCCAAGATATTAACATTTCCAACAATAATGGCAAACAAGGAATTCCACTTTATCAGAAACTTTCCGACATCAAACAACAGCCTCAAACTTTTACAAACACACATTCACAACCAGCACAACACTTACAAAGCCACTCCTTCCCTCTCTCTCTCTCTCTCTCTCTCTCTCTCTCACACACACACACACACACACACACACACACACACACACGCATACTTCTCGCTCTTCCCTTTCGTCCTTATTTCCATTTCAAAAGTAAACAGGATTAGGAATGGCTCAATGAAGCGACGCAGCATCTTTAAAGGCGGGCCGGCAAACAGAAAAGAGCCACATCGGGGGCCAGCAAGTTCAGACACGGGCGTCCTCCAACCTCCTCCATTCAGCCCTCACTTTCAGAGAGAAACACACTCTCCAGCTCCTGTATCTACCAATGAAAACACAGGCTTTACATATTAAGCCCTCTGCCCAGTGCCTTGTGCAACAATTTCCTCGCCCTTGTCCTCGCTCATAATTACAATACCGCAGGACGTATAAACATATTACGTGTTCGTTAAGAGAGACAGATCTCCGAAATCGAAACCCAATGGGATGTTTGGACTACGAGGGTGACGATGAGGTCCCTCGGGTAAATATTTGGAGCTCTTCTCATTCCAGGACTTGCACTGTTGGACTAGTCTAAAGCCGGTTGCTTGCTGGGACAAGGGCATCACTTATGAAGCTATGCAGTGCTGAAGTACACTGCTGTTCAAAACTTTGGATGCAGTGTTTAAAATTACTATTTAGAATTGGTAATATAAGCACAGTTTTGTAACAGGAATAGAGCAACATGGCCACCAAGCCAAAACATGTTTATCATATATACAGTATATTTATCAATAATAAACATGTCTCAGTAGCAGAAACCACTTGCCTTAATAAAGTCCATCAGGTTAGCTGTCACAATGGTTGTGTGGCAATTTCCAACGCAAAGCCAATAGTTCCCCTGAAAGCTTATTTCTTATTAATGGTAGATTAAAAGAAGGGGATCTACAATGGAAGTGGCTACTCAGGCCACAGACTCTGCACTTAGTGGCCAAAATGTGAAGCATGCTCTAATTTTAGGACAATAGCTTGGTTTACTAATGCTAAAGTTAGACGTGCACCCATGTTTATTTTGGAGTGGAAGAGTCTAGTGGCTGAAGATTGCAGCACTGCTATCTAGTGTTTGGGGGTTTAAACACTACCAATCTTTACATGTGAACTATTAATTAAAAATCAATACTGTTGAGTCATACAGCTTCACCATCAGCAGCCAAAGCCCTGAGAGAGCAAAATTTGTTTTAGTTTTTACTTCTTCTTCTGCACATCTTCATGCACAATTACTCTTTATTTACTTTTAAGTTTAGCGGGAAATAAAATGTAAAAAATTACATGTGCAAAAGTTACGGCTCATACTCTTAATGCCCCCTCTCTTGCCCTCTCTCTCTCTCTCTCTCTCTCTCCCTCTCTCAATGCCAAGATCATTCATGCCAAACTCAATATCTCCATGAACTTTATCAGTGAGTAAACAAAAATGTTCCCCAAGTCTCCAGCAATCGCAGCAGGTGTGTTTGTGTGTGTGTGTTCCATGGGTCTTACCTTGTCCAGCAAAGGTTGGCACCGGCGCACGCCGGGATTCTCCAGCTTGACAATGCTGATAAAGAAGCTCTCCTGCCTCTCATCCTCACTGGTGTTACACAGAGACAATGGGTGATACTGTAAAAAGAAAGAGAGGCGAGAAAGAATGATTAAGTAAAAGTTAAGGGCATACTGATTCATTCAGTTCACATTTTTTTGTGATTTTGGATTCACGACATTTTGGAAAATACCATCATGCTGTCTTACATGTAACTAATGATGCTCGAGTAGTAGCTACAGCGAGTCATTCTGCAGAATCAGAGGCTGGATACATCAACATCGCTAACTTTTTATTTAGAAATAAAACCATACACAATTTCTAAAAGTTGTAATGACCAGTGTGTAGTCAACACCTCTGTTTATTCAGTTCTGAGCTCAAAAGTCTTGACTACAAATGTTTAGTGTTTTTTTCACAATATGTCAGCACATCTGAAAATAGGTTTTTGGAAAGTCTAAGTTTAGAGCAGATTTAATCAAAATATGGATTTATGACACTCTTACTGTTTTAACACTGTTGTTGCTGAGTTTGTGCTGAGCAAAAGCCTGTGTAACACTTTGGAAAAAATAATTTTAGATGTGTGTAACTACAGAGTGTCTGAAACACCCTCAGACTCCAGAGTGTTTAAATATTTGTCACCCTTCAGATTTAGCTCGCTAAGCTAACATGTGCATACACTGTTGCTCCAGTTGTGGGGCATGGCTATGATGCTATGGTGATGGTAATGAACTCAACCTTGCAGTATGTGTTCAATCCACAGTGCTGTCATAATGCGGTTATTATCACAGCCCTGTTACATCACTATCTGTAGAGTTAGCCTTAATCTCTACTGTCTAAATAAGTAGTTACTCTAGAAATGAGTGATAGACCGATTAATTGTTTGGCTGATTAAGTTGATTATAGATAGTAAAAGTGCACAATCACTGACCAATGTGCAGCATTTTATATCAGTCAATGACTGAATGTTCCTGCTCAGAAAAGAATAACATGGCATAATCCACTGCAATATAAACAGAATATAGTCATACTGTGCATGGATCAACAAGCATCTCAAAGGCTGTGTTTACACAGCAAACAAATCAGATGCTTCTCAAATCAGATCTGCTGACAGTTCACACTCAGTAAGAAATTAGTAAGAGATCAGATCAGATCAGATTTGCCCATCCAGACATCATAAACCCAACTGCTTTGGCTGTGGTAAAGAAATAGGCATCACCAACTACACCCAGGTTGGTGACGTGACTTCAGGGTTGCCAGGTTCACAGTTTTTGGACTGCTTTAAAAATGTACCATGACCAAAAACTCTTATAGTAACACAGTAGTACAAACATGTCTTACACTTTCTAATATTAGAAGTGGAGGGATCTGCAAATATAGATTATAGCAGAAAAGAAAGAAAAGTGTAATGTTTTGCTTACTAAAAAAGATAGCAAATTAAAAAAGTAAAATTAAAACAAGAGTTAAGTGTAAAAAAGCAATTACCGGTATAGCTTTTTATATTACAGATTTTGGGTCAATTTTATGCTTGTGTAGGGCTGGAGAGTGTTTTGAGACTTGGCAACCTGGGATGCATTTCTTGGATCTCCGTCGCTCCGTCACAACCAAAAATCATTCTGGATACAATCTAGATGGGCCAAAAATAAGATCTGAGCTGCCTGAACACAGCGAAAGTTAGATCAACAGGAACTGTATGTGGTTGGACAACACGCCGACAATAAAAACCCACTAAAAGGTCCTAATCTAATCATAAACTGTAGGACTACTGCCAGTATGCTCTGCCGCTGCACTAATCTAATCAGTCGTGAAAGCTCAAACAAATGACTAAGTCAGAGTTACACTTAAACAATTTCAGATTCTGTTCCAGAACCACAGCTGCAGTGACATGCAGGTCTGCTCATGGCGAGCATTTCCAAACCATTATGTCCTCACAGGGAAGACTGCTGGCCAGGCAGTGTGTGTGACAGTGTCCCCATTCCTCTGATGCTGAACAGCTGATACAGGACTCTTCCTCTACATGTGGGTGCACATTTGACTAATAGTCACCTTATCAGAGTGGACTAAAAGAAAAGGAAAAAGGGAAGAGAGGAAGAAAAGTTTGCTCCGCCCATTTCCCATTAAAATGACAGGTGCTATATCAAACATATAACAAGCTCAAAATCCCTCAGAAAACAACCAAGCAAGCTGTAGAAGTCTCACAAAAGGCCATTTTCTATATCAGAGAAACATTAACTTTGTGTTTTTGTTGATGTAAACATGGTTACAACACAATGTTCATTTTGACCAAGTAATCTAATTTAACCAGATATATTCCATAAGTACTGATGTTTTAGTGCATTTAAAGACTAGAACATCATGAAAACATTAATTTGTGTTTATACAGTGAACACAAATTCTCATCATTAATCTGTTCTAAAGTACCTGATGATAACCGAAACAAATGATAACTGAAGCAATATGTCCCATAAGAAATAATGTAAATCCAAGTAATCTGTTCCGTACACTCCAAAATATGAACAAAAATAGATTTTATATAGAATATCTATAGTTTTACATACAGAACACAATGATAAATAAAAACAAAAGACTAATGAAATGGATAAATGAACATTTAACATCACTCTTATAGGTTTACGCTCTGTTTTAGAGAGTGCTGGTGTTGTCCAGCCAACAGCCTTTGTTTTGTACATCTGTTCTCGGGGTTCTCAGCTGCTATTTGGTTTCCCACCTTTCAGGCAGTAGTGATGTGCGCCATTGCTTTAGCGTGATGTGTTTTAGTTTTTTTTCAGTGTTATTGTTTGGGTGCTTCTTGAGCATTTTTTTGCCAGAATGAATGACAAACGTGGGTGGAAGCTTTGTTTTTGCTAATAAATCATAAAGGTTCAAAAAGGTAAACTATCATATGTTTTGTATTGTGTACATGTAAAGTGACATATTTCAAGCCTTTGTTTAAATGTTGATCAGTTTTGCTTATAGCTCATGAAATTAAGAAACCCAGAATCTTAAATTATTAGAAAATGTAATTTCTAGGGACTAAAGTGAGTAAGTCATTATTAAACCAGTATCAACAATATAAAGTTATTAAAGTGATAAAAGTTGCTAGAAAATATAACAAAGTTATTAAAATTATGTTTATAAAGTATTGACATATGTCACTTTAAGTGTAATGAATAGAAAATATAACTTAACTTTTAGAAAGAAACTTTTTCTCACAATATCCCAATTACATAATAAGCAAATAGAAAGCTGGTGAACATTTTTTTAGGCTCCAAATAGAGCTGGGGAACAGAGAACTCTTGGAAGATAAATATTCTCCCCTTGAGTTACTTACTCAGTGTGATAATTCATAACATCATCATGTCCAAAATTTCCGTTGTTACTTCAAGCTCAAGTGAAAAAGTAAAGCAGATTAAGAAGATAATAAGAAACATGTCTTGGTTAATCAGCTACATTTGAGGTAAAGAGAAAACCATTACTTAGATTTTTTTGGTGAAACTATCCTATAAACTACAAAAATAGCAATGGCAGCTACACTTGGCATTGATATTTCAACCCATAGATGAAGCAAATAAAAGACCCAGAGTGGTGACTGAATGGCCTCAACCGCAGAATAGTATTAGGAATGATATAAGGCTCCACAAGCAAGCCAGATTTCTTAATACTAGAGTGAGTCATTTTGAGGAACACCATGGAATCCTGGGCTTCCCACCCAACATAAATCTCAGTTGAATCATCCCATCTCCTTCACCCAAAAAACCTCCAGGAGGGAGGCTCCACCGGAGCACATCCATGCTAGGCCGCTCAATCGCGGTCAGCCTGTGGCTGGAGGAGGAGGGCACCGGGAGTCCCCCGACCTCATCCAGAAAATCCTAGGAAACAGCCAAGGTGGTGACATAAGCAGCAGGCAAAGGGGTCTGGAGAGGATGACGTGATATAGAACACCCAGCTGGCAATGTCAGTCAAATGGGTGGAAGTAGGGAGTAAAGTAGAAGAAAGTGAAAGCAATAGAGGAGTGATGTGAGAGGGGATGAAAGAAAACTGCTATAGTCCTGAGTCATGTACATTGCTTCAAGTTAATTTGACTTTGGTGGGTTTTGGGCATCATTTTCACACATGAAAGATTGTTACACTTATATATCGCCTTTCTCAAACCCAAGGACGCTTTACAATCAACACACTCCATTTACACACACTCAACCACATACACCGGCGAGAAGCGACAGACAATCGCGCACAGCATACTCTCAACCGGAAGCAACCGTCCACCTGGAGGACTGCATCAAGCCCTAGGGGGATCACCCAGGACAGAGTGCTGCTAACCATTTCTGGGTATACATACATACATACATACATTCATACACAAACATACAAATTCATACACACACACCAGGGTCATTTTAGAGTAGCCAATTCACCTGATATCCATTTTTTTAGACTGTGGGAGGAAACCGGAGTCCCTGGAGGAAACCCACACAAACACAGGGAGAACATGGAAACTCCACTCAGATAGAGACTTGAACCCAAGACCTCAGTGCTGAGAGGCAAACGTGCTAACCACTAAGCCACCGTGCCACCCAAGGATGGATTGGCCACCAAAGAGTCCAGACCTGAACCCCATTGAGAATCTTTGGGATGTGCTGGAGAAGACTTTGGCGCAGTGGTCGAAATCTCCCATCATCAGTTCAAGATCTTGTGGGAAAACTTGCAACTCTGGACAGAAATAAATGTTGTGACATTGCAGAAGCTTGTGGAAATGATGCCATAGTGAATGTGTGTTGTAATCAAAGCTAAAGGTGGGCCAATGACATGTTAGAGTGTGTGATGTTTTTTTTGGCCAGGCAGTGTAGGTTTATATTACTTGTAAGCTTTGTAGCTCCAGTGCACAACTAACAAAGCAATATCTGGAGTATATCTGGGGTAAGAAAGTCATTGTCCAAATTAGACTTCCCTAAAGTGAATGAAAAGTGAAAGTGCATACTTATTTCAGAGGAATTTGGCATTCATATTTAACCCATCCATGCACACACCCATGAAAATAGGCCATCAGTGATGCCCACGAAGCAGTTGGGGGTTAGGTGCTTTGCTCAAAAGCACTTCAGTCGTGTTCTGTTGGTTCAATTGTTAAATCGGTGACCCTCTGGTCTGAAGGCCAGTTCCCTTGCATGAAGGCCTTGCATCTTGTTTATAGAGATGGCCACAGAACTTTATGGGCTTGCAGATTGTCAGGAAGGTTTCTGAGATATTACATCTGATTTCAATACTTAAATAATTTAAAAGGGTGTTTCCACTAAGATGGTTCCTCACAAACTGGTGTATTAGCATTGAAAGAACTGAATAAACTGAGAGAAGAATATGAAGAACTGACAAGCAACCTCTTGCCTCCCCAAACTAGATTGAATTTGGAGCTAATTCAGAGCTTTTGTGTTTAAATTTCTCCACAAATGTCTCATGAGGATGCGCAGAAAGCCATTTTTCTTCAGCTCAAGCCCAAAGGCCTTGAGGTCCTGAATCTGATGGAACATCCAAACAAGTGTGGGGCTGCATGCAAGTGTCAAGCATTATCTTTACCCCGCAACATGCCAAATCCACTTACGGTCAAGCGGTTGTAAACACAGACCGTAAACCCGTAAGAGTGATGCTTTTTTAATATCATTTATTTTTATCACAATGTTGGTCTGTGTAATTCTGAGGCTGTAAAGATCTACAAAATAGGAATGAGCAGTTATTTATTGCTTTTTCAGGACATTCTGACCTTCCTGTTGAACGTTCCTGATCAGTGTTCGCAACTTTCAAGTCATTTTTTAATGCAATTTCTACAATTAATTGATAGCAATTAATAAAGACTGAAAGTCTTTATGCGTATTCAGGGTCTCAGAGTATCCGGACATAGCTGATCCTTCCAAGCAGATGAAGGCAGGGGGAGCAGCCGACCCCCAGATAACAGGATCAGGACCCAGGATCTTGGGAATATGTTTACCTCAAGTGAAGAGATTTGGGAGGAGGGCATGAAAATGACAGCCAAAAACCAGTAGCAGTTTTCATGCCAGGACTTTTACCCCAAGAGACCAATCTACATTTGGGTTTCCTAAAGGCAGAGACCCAAGCTGGGGTTGGAGTAGGAGGAGGGGGTTGTCTGGGAACCAAAAATTCCCAATTTTGATTCCTACAGGGAACCCAAAACCACAGCGCGCACAAACAGTTGCCGGCCCAAATGTTGACAGTGGTCAGGAGCTGGCTGTCCGTCTGGGCGAGATGTTCCCGTCTGCGACTTTGTAGTGGCGATGAAAAACATTCCTCCGCTGCCGTTTCAACTGCAGTAGGACAACTAAAAATAGCCGAAAAAATCCGTCAGCCTCAAAAACAAACAGCGGGGCAGCAGAGCAGGGAAAAATAAATAGTGGCTGTGGTGAGAAGTCAATAATTTTTTTTCCTTCCCTGTTTGCCCTATGGGTCTCCTTTTGTCCTGTGCCAGCAATGGGGCTAGTTCATGTGTTGCCAGCACAGCTTAGATGTGGCACTCACTCTCTTCTCACCCTTGATCTGTTTCTCTCTCTCCTCTTAGTTCTTAGATCACGCTCAACCCTTCAATTTACATACATCCAAAGCTCACAGATGCAGAGGACAAAGGCTTTTGTTTCTTCTGTCACCAACTTCAGTCTTTAACAATGCATGAAGCCACTTGACTAACTGCTACTTGGACAATATATTGTGCTTTTATATATTATTTATTTTTATCACAGTATTGGTCTGTGCAATTCTGAGGTTGTAAAGAGCTGCAAAATCGGAATGAAGCACAAAGTAATTTATTGCATTTTCAGGACCATTTTTAGATCACTCTCTCACTGAGAACTGGCTGATTATAGTTCTGTCATGAAGGCACAGATGGAAAATATTAATGCTACATAATTCATCCATGCATCCATCCATAGTCCCATTTGCTTAATCCTGATCAGGCCCCCTACTCCCTCACCAGGTGCAGGGCAGGTCATTACACTATCCTAACTAAGCCCAGGAGAGGGTGCCAATCCATCACTGGGTGCGCACACACACACACACAAGGACAAATTACAGCTAATTCACCTGATCCCCATGTTTTTGGACTGGGAGCAGACACTGGGAGAACATGGAAACTTCACCTAAATGAGGAACCCAAGACCTCATAATGTATCAAGTCACTATGCCACCCACTACGTAATTCAGAGCATCGGACATAGCAGATCCTGCCAAGTAAATGACAGCAGGGGTGGAGCCAAAAGCATCAGGACCACAGGTGATGGTGAAGAGGAAGGAGGGGAGCATCATAATGTCAGCAACTGAATGTAGGTTAGATGCATGCAGGTGGCGGGTTATGATTGGTTGGATTTTTGAATGATTGAACAATATGGCATTGAGTCTCACCCCAGAACTTACACTGGCTCTTTCCTTTACACTGTATACTCAATGGCTGTTCGGCACAGGTCAGCTCCTGTCAACAATGTGTGTTTTCAGTGTCAGTCACAGTCATATTCTGACACACAATCTGTCACACAAACTACTATCTTCAGTGCAGCTTTTCTGTATGCAATAACCTAATAACTCAACTTCCTACACTGTGCTCTTTACTACTTTATTATCTTTATTATAGTAGTGTCATTTTCACATTTACAGCTTCCTATCATGCTGGGACAACAATAATTCATACAATCAACAATGTGTAACATATACATAATATCCAGTACTCTTAACAAAGTATGTACCTCTTGTCTATGTGCATTATGTCATCTTGTGTCCTTGTACCTGTCAAGTTGCACTATTTGTATGTGATTGCACCACTTTTATTTTGTATGTCATAACTGCACATCATAGCGTGGAGAAGCGCAATCACCCTCAGTTGTGCATCTTTTGTTGTACAGTGTAAAAACTGACAATAAAGTTATAATACAGCCAGAATACAGCTGCTTAGCTTTGTATTTGTGCTCTAGTGGCTGCAGTGTTAGTAATAATGTAACATACATGCATCTTCATACATATTTATATATTATTGTCTTGAATAATCAATTAAATTCATGTTACTGAACCTAATGATGTCAAACCAACTTATTAAAATACAGAAATTCATTCTTGACTACCTATAACACTTATTTTGGAAAACAATTTTATAATCATTTATTTTAAATGAAAAATTGTGCTCAGGTTCAGCCAAAAGTGTTCATTTCGGGGCATCGCTTGTTCAATTTGAACCTTGAATCTTTCATGAAATGGTCGTCACAATGCAGAAAGAGTTCTGAGCTTTCAAAGGATTTAAATAAATGAAGAAAATCAGTTTGTCAATCTTCTTATGTTGACTTCCATTACAAGTTAAGAAGGTTCCTTCCCATTTTGGAGAAACAAGTTTTTGTTTCCAACAGCAATGATTATGTTAATCATTTTATTCAAAATAACACACGGCAGTATTTTCTTTAACCTGTAAATATCATGACATTGTGCAGCCCAATATCGCAAATGTAACAACATGAGGAAGGCCGCAAGCACATGTAAATGAGAGGAGGTGCTTTGGGGTGACTGACAGGTGCTCTTGGGAAGCATGGGATGGTACTTTATCCTCATTTCAAAGGATTTGGCCCCTGAGGGCCGGAGACTCAGCCAAGGCTAGTATGTGTCAGGAAAGAATTCTGTTACCCCCAAATCCGGCGCCCCCACCGCTCTCTTTTCCAACAGCATCAAAATATTTGGCCGGTGAGCCGACGTGTTGGTCCGACCCAGTTTCCAGTGACAACCAGTTCTCTGGACCAATGTGTGTGTGTTTGTGTGTGATACGTCCATCACAGCTGGGATCTTCAATCAGCGCTCCTGATCCAAACAGCACTGCTACGCTCTATAGCATCCTGCCAAGATTCTTCTTTACACACTCACACACACACACACACACACAGAGTGATGTAAAGATAGACTACGAGAGCCTGTTACTTTCACCATGTATGTTTTTATATCCTGTGTTGACATGGGCATGCACTCTTGCACAGATGCTAATATGTGACCCCGCCAGGGAAAACCAGGCAAAAGTCACTGGGCAACTTATTGAGATATCGTGTCACATTAGCGACAAAACTTAGCCACTCGGTATTATTGCTGTAAATGAAAGATAATAGTCTCAGATAACTATTGTAGTACATATTTTGATCAAAAACAAAACTTAAATTCACAAAAAAGTTGTTTAGAAAAATGGACACAAGCATTCAAACGCCATTGTGAACTAACAATCACTACAAAGTCTGAAATAAACAAAATATCACATGCTAACAGTGCTCTAAACCCACTGAGCATCCACCAGGTATAACTAAAAGTCCAACAACATGAAAACATCCTGAATTATTAAGTTTTTCTCAATACAGAGTTCTAAAAAGTAAACAACAGTGACTAGGCCTATATTTCTAATAGCTTAGCATGCTAACGTAGCCTGTGCATTTGCTACCTACTTTTCAGTTTCTGCATTTGTGCTAATAATCAACTTGATCCTTTCACATAGTAGTTCTGCAAGCAACATTAGACAACAGTGAAAAACAAAGGTAGTGCCTTTATTCACACAGTCAAGGGTATTAACAAAGCAACTTTCACTATTTTTGACAAAAGTACCTCTACCACAATCACCATGACTGACAAGATAAGACCTTTAGCACTAATTAAAACATTTCAAACCAAGAAATGTTCAAAATATCACACCATAAAGCTCTGTAACTCCTCAAAATGCTCTTGCAATCAGTTTTCTGCAATTAATTTGAAGTAATAGTGGCTGTTGTGCTAATCATGAAGCATTTAACATCACCATCAAACACTCTGCAGCTTTACTTACAGAGATTAATGTGTATCAGACATGCCAGGCAAGTGTTTAGATGTCTGCTAGACATATGATCTAGTTTAGAAAAGTACAATCTTTGGCGGCACCATTTTCCCTTGTTGAAGACGCCTTTTTATTGGGTCCCTTAAATTGATCCCTTAAATTGGGTTATGTGCCCAGAGCATTTAAACTAGCAGTTATAAAACCCCTGATCAAGAAACCAAATCTGGATCCTAGCATATTGTCCAAGTATAGACCGATTTCAAACCTGCCATTTG
>BRDA01072187.1:7898-21963 GCA_036984385.1 Crenuchus spilurus | reverse complement strand
GCACCTGCACAGTCTAAGGTTCAGCACTGGGGAAGCATTTGCTAATATTAGACACCCACCTGTCTTTCCCTGCAGCAATTATAAGCTAATATTTAAAACACTGTTAAATATTAGCTTACTGTGGCCTGCTAGAATTTTCTAACAGTTAGTAAATGAGGACTTTACTAGTTAAGGTCAGTAAATTCAGTTCAATCAGAAAAGAACAACACATAACAATGGTGTTATTTGTGGCCAGTGGCTCAGTATAACATTTTAAATGATGTATTATAAATGCTGAACACATTAACAGCTCATTGCGCCCTGTTTTTTTAATAAATAAGGTCTGATTCATGATTGGTCAGCAGAATCACTCACTAACTATTTATATGGCTATTTTGAATTATTTTACACAGTGAAATCTAGCACCTTCAGTTCTAGCTTAAATATGTTTAAACACAAAATATAGTTTAACATTAATTTCAAGCAAAATATATAGTTGCTGTATTTTGAAAAAAAATTCCTTTTCCTGGCAGTTGATGGATTTATCCTCAAGTTTGTGTTTTCTTGTATAACCATTTCTGCTTAATTACATGGCTAATATGTTTGATGTGAAATTCTCTGTTCTACCAAATCCAAAGAGTTCACAATGGTGGTGGTAGGAACCAGGCAGCCAATGTCTCTTAACACTAGCTAACAGAAAGTTATCGATTATGAATATTCAAGGATTCAAGGAGACGTTATTGTCATTCGCATCACATGTAGTACATGAGGTGGAACGAAATTACATTCCCAAGGTCCCAGTTTTACCCAGTGCCGTAGTTTGATATAAATATAAAAAGTCTTTGAGTATATGCAGATATACAGACATGGTATAGACTATACACTGTAAATATAGACTGTACACTATGCAGAGCAGTATATTATATCAGCAGTAACTTAGACTATACAATGTCCAGAGTTTTGAGCACGGCATGGGGAGATTAGCAGCAATTTATATGAATGAGTGGATAAAGAATAAATATTAGCAGCATACAGTTAAAGTTAAAGTAATCAAGTGTAATAAAGTGTCAGTGCGGTGTGTGTGTTTCCTAAGTGGAGTTTAAGAGTCTAACAGCCTCAAAAATGAAGCTATTCTTCGTTGTGGTGGTTCTACACTTTATGGACCGCAGCCTCCTGCCAGAGGGGAGCGGGACAAAAAGTGAGTGTGCTGGGTGGGTGGGGTCCTTCTTGATACAGGTGGCCCTTTTTCTGCATCTAGAGGTGTAGATGTCTGTGGTGGTGGGGACGCTGACTCCAACGATCTTCTGTGCAGCTTTCACCACCCTCTGCAGAGATTTCCTGTCTGCAGCAGAGCAGCTGCCATGCCTCACAGTGATGCTCGAGCACAAGATGCTCTCCACCATACATCTGTAGAAGGATCTGAGAACTGAGGTTCTGAGACCAGCTCGCCTCAGCCGTCTGAAGAAGTAGAGCCGCCAATGTGCCTTCTTAACCAGACTGGAAGTGTTGCTGCTCCAGGTGAGGTTGTCACTCAAGTGTACACCCATGTACCTGTAGCTGGGGACCACTTCCACTTCAGATCCTCTGACGTGCAGGTGGGGTGGGCATGCTGGCTTCTTCTGAAGTCCACAATCATTGATGCAGAGGCTGTTTTCTCTGCACCAGCCCTCCAGGTGTTTCACTTCCTGCCTGTAGCCAGACTCATCACTGTTTGTGATGCATCCAACCACAGCTGTGTCGTCTGCAAACTTTACAATATGACTGCCTGGTTGGGTAGGTGAGCAGTCATATGGTCCAGTGAGGGGATCCAGTGCTGAGGGTTAAGGTGGAGGAGGTGATGTTGTGGATCTTAACAGACTGTGGTCTGTTCGTCAGGAAGTCCAGGACCCAGTTGCAGAGGGAAGCATTCAGTCCGAGTGAAAAGAGTTTGTGAGTCAGAGTCTGAAGAACCATTGTGTTGAAGGCTGATGTGAAGTCCACAAAGAGCAAACGGACATAAGAGTCCTTCTGTTCCAGGTGGGTGAGGGCAGTGTGGACCACAGAGGAAATGGCATCCTCTGTAGAACGGTTCTTCCTGTAGGCATATTGATGAGGATCCACAGTGATGTTGATGGTGGCTTTGATGTGGGACATGACCAGTCTCTCAAAGCACTATGTGACTAACGGCATGAGGGCTATTGGCCGGTAGTCATTCAGACCTGACACTGTGGAGCTCTTGGGGACCGGGATGATGGCAGCAGTCTTCCTGCAGGTGGGGACAACTGCCTGGCTGAGGGAGGCGTTAAAGATGTCCGCCAGGACTTCGGAGAGCTGATCCGCGCAGTCCTTTAGCACCCGGCCAGGGATGTTGTCGGGGCCGGCCGCCTTTTGAGGGTCGATTCCTCTCAGAGTCCTCCTTACTTCAGTCACGCTGATGGGCACTTCTCCAGGTGCCGGGGTGAGTCTAGTGTTGGGGGTGGGGTGTTGAGGTTCTCGAACCGGGAGTAGAAATTGTTGAGATCCTCTGGCAGGGAGGGGTCGTTGGGGCATTGTGCATCCTTTGATTTGCAGTCTGTGATGCACTTTATGCCTCTCCACATGCTCCTTGGATTCTGGGAGGTGAAATGTCCCTGGATTTTCTAAGCATATGCATCTTTCGCCCTCTTCACACCTGCAGTCAGCTCTCTTCTAGCCCTTCTGAGTCCCTCTGGGTCGTTGGACCTGAACGCAGCATCCTTCCTGGTGCCTGAGATTTTGACCTACAATTCAGTGTTAAAAATCATTCCTCATGACAGCTAAAAGGTAAAATACATCCCAAATAATATGTTTTAGATATACCACTATATCACAGACAACGTATGTATAGATTCACCAGTGGTTTTGGTTTGTAAATAAACTAAGATTAGCAAGAACATGAAGATACGTATCATGATAAATAGGTTATGATTCAGTATAATGTGAGGTATTTTAGGAAAACTCTCAGCAGTGCACACTTATGTATGTTAATATTAGAGTGGCAGAGTTTAATGGCTGAAGTCTATGTAGTGGTCAGGAGTTTCAAACACAATATACCATTGTCTGCTATCAATCTTTGTATATAAGCTTTTCATTAAATCTATACTACTTAATTAAAAATTTTGTGTTTTTAAGAATCAATGCAGTACCACAAAACATAATATTGTGCATTAAAATATATTGAAATTTTCTTTCACCCCTTACCAGCACTGTAAAGTTTCTCTTCAGTGTCTTTAACCTTTTCATGTTGAACCATAGTGACGTAATTTGAAAACAAAACAAAAAAAAATTAAAGAATTATAATTTTAAAGTGAAGTCCACACAGCTGCGATTATGATTATGTCTGATCTTTAACACTGACTGACTGCTTTTATTTGTAAACAGTTCCCTTCTACTATTAACAGTGCACAGGTTGGCAAATATGTGAGGAAAAGATGTCTTATCTGATAGTTCAGACTGGAATTATTCAGTCATATATGTAAAATGACTTACAGTCATGGTTTAGACGGGGGTTTTTTTTTTGTTTGTTTGTTTCCTAATCACACTTCTCAAGAACAATATGTTTCCAGTAAGATTTGCAAACAAATGGCATTTTAGTTGTGCGTGTGAAAATAACCCCAGAGGCCCAATGTGGAGGTCTGCTGTTCTCAGCTTGTTCTCCATGTGTATGTCCCATGGTGTCAAACACTTCCACCGTTGCTTAGGATCTCAAAATAATTACTTAACATATTTTGTACCCTCTCAATAACTGGACTTGTTATCCAAAAGTACTTGCTTTTATTTACATTTAATTAGATCAGTATAAAATAAACACTTTTAAAGGCATTAAGTTAATGTCCAGTCATTTAATAGCTCTGCAAAAAGTTCAGATTATCAGCTTCTCTGGTTTACTGCTTATATGTATGATCATAATACATTTTGGTTTTATTCTATTAAGTAGGGAAACCATTTCTCCTAAATTCTAAACAACAATATGGCTGAGCATGTATATGTGCAGAAAATGCCAACAGGTAAAAATCATGTGTTTTCAGACCAAACAAACCAAGTTCATATTAGTTTTTTTTAACAACCCAATACTTATGTTTAACTTCAGTGTTTGTTGGAAGAAGCCTGATTTGTTCGTGCTGTTCATTGTGTAACCTTATGTCAAAAAGTCAATCAGCCTGACTTTGTTTGATGACTTGTGAACATCCAGAGGTTTAAGTGGAGTTCAGGTCTGGAGATTTGGAGTGCCCTTTTATTTTTTTCCAGATCATTAAATGGAAACTATAGAGTATTAATAATAATACACTCTTAAAAGAGATGGTTCTTCAAGGTTTCTTTAGTCAAGAAAATGGTTCTATATAGAACCATGTACACTAAGAATGCAAAGGCTTCTTTGCATGATGAAAGGGTTCTTCGGATTGATGAGGAATGTGCTGTAGATGATTCTGTAGAAGGCTTTTGAAAATGGCTCTATATAGCACCAAATAGGGTTCCTCTATTATTACAAGCCTGTCATTGTAACTACAGCAGAACCCTTTTGGGCGTTCTGTAGAACCATTTTCAAAAAGGATCTGTATAGCACCATCTACAACACTTTCCTCATCAATCTGAAGAACACTGTTACCATGCAAAGAACCCTTTATCCATGCAAAGGGTTCTTTGAGTGTTCATTGTTCTATATATAGTCATTTTCTTTATTAAAGAACCTTTGAAGAACCATCTCTTTTAAGTGTGTAGAGCATCTCAAAGAAATGAAAATATTGTGAAAAGTTAGTGTTCATAATTTAATTCAAAACTGTAAAATGTCCTATTCTATATTCATTACACACAGTTACATACTTCAAGCCTTTTTAATGTTATTTTTGTCTGAATAATCATTTTTGCACAACAGTCTAATAAATGTGAGATTCTGTTTTTCTGATTTACTTCAGCTGTAAGTCTAAGTCTAAAGCAAACAAAGCTTGAAAATCAGTGTAATTAACATAACAATAAGGTGTAATGAATGAAGTGATATTGTATATTTGGATGTGGCACGGTTAGTCATTAGATATCAGTCGACAAAAGATCATAACGTGGTTTACCTGGCGAGGTCGAGCTCTTGATCGCGGTGCAGAAAAGCCCCTTACCGGCCTGAGGAAAGTCCCCGCCCCCTCTCCTCCCCTCCCTCTCTCCTCCTTCACGACCAACCAGCTGGATCGCCTCGCATTTGCTAGTGTGCTTTTCTTCAAAGCGGACGATGGCCAGTTAGCTTCGACTAACAACCAAAAAGGAGAAATAATGAAATAACTAAAAGGCCTGACGCAAGCAGTACTTCAGCCCTTCGGAGAAGGAGAAGAAGAATAAGAGGGAGAAGCGATGCCGTGGTGGGACTTAAGCTGCCTCAATTAACATTAGCTTGAGTGATTTATTTCTCCCCCTTTTCCGGTTTGAGTTGGGATCACGATGTCTGTAGCGGCGCGGCTCGCACAGCTGTGCTGCGGGAGCCCGGCAGGAACAGCAGGGCGCTGGGCTGCGCTCCTCTTCCGCTGGAGGTAGTCGCTCGGTCGGTTGATGGAGGCGGACCTGAGTCGCCGCTGAAAGAAGAAGGAAACGCTAAAGCACGGAGGGAAGAGGAGGGGAAATAACAATAGCGATGCAGTTTGAGACGCTGCGTCAGTTCTGTAGCTCGGTGCTGTCCCATTTTAACGGGGCTTTCACTGCACCCCAGAACATTTTACAGACGGAGCTGCTGGAACAGGCGCTCAGCAACATCGGGTGAGCCAGCAGACTGGGACATCCGCAGTTTTTCTACACTGTGAAGAGAGGAAAGAGCGCGCGCGCGCTGCTGCTGTGTGTGTGTGTGTGTATGTGTGTGCGTGCGTGCGTGCGCGCAAATATCGATCACTGGCTGGATGCAGTTAATGCAGTTCAAATGCGCGTTTGGCTTTCTGACGAAGCAGTGCGGCAGAGGAGGCGATTGTGATTGCAATAGGCGAAATGTTACGTTTTACGTTTCCGCGTGCTCTGTGTGTGTGCGCGCGCGCGCTCTGTGTGTGCGTGTGTGCGTGCGCGCGCTCTGAAGCTCCGCTGCAGCATGAGTGTACGTGTGCCTATTGCGCCTCTGTGCTTGGACATGCACGAGCGTGTAGTTCACGTAATTGCTACATTTTTCCTCAGCGCTAGTTTGCACAAACAGATCTAGTCACTCTATCTGGACTATTTTTTTATTAACGTGACTTACATTAGCTAAGGCTATTACAGAAAACCTTGTGCCACCTTACATTTTATCTACTAGCTTTTATGTACTAAGCACATGTTAAGTAAATGCATCAGTAAGACATTAAGGTTTCTACAGTGTACAAATAGTATGACATCCACCATACAGGCGATTCCAGTTACAAAAGGGTGTATCTATTGCTGGAACAATTTGTTATATCACATCTTGTATCTCAATAGAAAATCATTTCTAATGAATAGGGAATCATCCCCAATGCCAAACATCTGCCACAGGGGTACAAAGCACCCCAGCATTGTAGTGCAGTGAATGGTCTTTGTAGTGATGAGCTCTGTCTAATACCTTTAGAATGAGTTGGAGTGGAGTTTGTGATCCATAACTCTTCATCCACCTGGCTGTACTAATGGCTAGATGCAATCAAATCCTCTCAGCAATGTTCCATCATCAAGTGTGCAGTCTTCTTAGAAGAGATTAGAAGATGTTGCTGTAGTTAAAAGAAAGAAATTCTCTATTAATTCAGTTGATTTTTAGAGGAATTGTACATTAAGTGGATTATGCTGTGCTTTGTTGTTTTGGGTACTGTTGACTGCATGAGAGATAGCAACCAAGATGTGGGCAGCATAGATTTCTGTAATGTGTATAGAAGCATCGCCACAAGCATGAGTTAGAAGATGATGTGCACATACACTTGGGATGTGAACATGCATTTAAAAGCTCCAGAGCCCCTTGCCCACCGCTTCGCAGCGCCATTCCCTCTGAGGTTTTCAGCCCTGTAAATGGCCGGGGCCTTTCAATGTAAAACCATGCTGGAAGACCCTGAGGGTTTCAGTCATGTAAGCTGAGTGGTATGCTTTTTGTCCAGTGGGAACAGAGATGCTCAGTAGGTTCTATAACAAGTCCTGTCTTTTGTATACTTAAAAAATCAACGCAACACAGTTAGCACTCGTTTTTCACTAGAGAATGCTCTTCTGATGGAACTGGTTCATTCTTTTTGCTTTTATCTGTCATTTTATGCCTTTAGGAGCTTATCCTGCTATTCTGTAGGAAGCTATTTTCTATTAGGAGATACAGAGAAAAAGTTCAAGGGCTTTTAAATAAACTCTTAAAAAAAGGTGCCAAAAATGGCACTTTGGAATGATGCCATAGAAGAACCACTTTTGGTTCCCTGAGGAGTTTTTTATGTAAATGTTTGGTACTTTTAAATTTTAGAGAAAGCAGGATATGCCATTTTGGTCATTATACATTATATGCAATAATTACTATTATGATGCATTATTATGCAGCATTATTATGATGATCAGATACATTTAAATTGCTGAAATATCACCATCTGTAATCTTTTTAACTGTGTCATATGAAGGTACTGTATGTGAAGAGAAACTCTATAATGTCTCCTTGTGACCAGTTCTGTGACTTAGGTTTTGTTTTGGTTTACAGTTATATTGGGTAAATGTCTGAACTATGTATTAGTGTATCTCCAAAAATTAGAATATTGGAAAAAAGTTAATTTGTGTACATAATGGAAATCAAAAAAAGTAATCTTTATATTCATTGCATGTAAAGTGACATATTTCAAGCCTTTTTTGTTTTAAGGTTGATACTTTTTGAATAGTAATTTTTCTCAAACTCATGAAAGATTCTAGTGGATGAATCTGGATTTAAGATTTTCATAAGCTATAAGACATACTGATCAACAGTAAAACAAAAAATATCACTTGTATCATATACATGTAATGAAGATGAAATATGGCAGTTACCTTTTTTGATTAAATTATGAACTCAAATGAACTTTCTCACAGTATTCTATTTATTGATGCACTAGTCTGTCTTCAGTAGCCATGTGTGGTCACATTGTTGTACAAACGTAGTGTTTTAATGGTGGAGCTTCCTTGATGCTGTTATGGATTGTAAACAACACCAGAGGATAGATAGAGGTTAACAGTGTACTATAGTGTAGTAAATTACTTGCAAATTAAGTCAAGTCAATAAAATAACTATGCTGTGTAAAGTTGGATACCAAAATCAATTCCTATATGAATAATGAGCGTTTTGTTTGCATTCATTTACATATTCAGCTGATCGGAGAGGGCATGAAAACTGCTATAGTTTTTCCAGCCCTATAGTAGCAGTGCATTGCAAAGCTTTTCCCCCCACTTTGACACACCTAATTTAAAGGTAAAGGCCTTGTTAACCCTTATAAGTAAAAAAAAAAAATTGGATTAGAAAGTATTATGTAAGTAATCTATACTATTTGCATAGAATGGGGTGGGGTCTGGGGTATGAAACTGGACACAGTAGATTATGCCACAGTCTTGTTAATTAAAGGGGAAATGGTTGATGTATCTAGGGTGTGTTGGCAAGAACCTGGCAATGCAAAATGTGTCAGAATTGTCTGAGCAGAGTCTGTTGGTGACAGATAGATTATAACATTTCTGTTTAGTGGTTGGGTGTGTAAAGCCAACGGTCTTTACATATAAAGTATTAATTAAACACTGATACTGTGTGCTTGAGAATCAATGCAGTATTGCAATCCTCAAGTGTATCAACAATTTCTTACACCACTATTCAGGTCTTCTTTTGTTTTATGTGTAAATCTGTATAAACTACAGTAGCCAAACACAAATGTTATCAAGTGAAAATTTTGAATCTGAATGTACATCAGAATTTTTCCACTTATTTCAACAAACTATGATTTGAGAAATACTAAACACAATGATTTTGTTCTTGAAGATAACTGATCTAAATGTTAGCACTGGGAGAAATTTTATAAAAAGTTATTAACCACGTGATTGATAAGTGCTTTAAGATACAAAATGAGGGAAATGTAATGTTTATTACAGTGAAAGTGGTTGGATTAAGGCTTCTGTGGGCTTGTTCCATACAGCATCATGCTGATCTGTCTGAGTGTGTGCCTTTCCCTTACTAAAGTCAACGTCTCTGATCTGTGTCCAGTCCTGCTGTGTCCCTCACACTAATGCACTCTGCTCCCCTCTCCAGGCCCATGCATTATGCATGCTTGCCTCCGAGTTGCTTCTAATGGGAGCTGCCAATCGTTTGTTGAAGTCCCCAACTGTACTGAACTGCTGTACTGTACAGTCCCTTCCTGACAGATGCTTTCCTGACACTCACCACAAAATTCTGGACCTGACAACAGGCAAGACAAGGAGGACATAAAGTTACTTGCAATAATTGGGAATATGTTCTGTGTTACAGATTTTGAGTGCATGGTTTAGTCCAGGCGTGATGGCTTTTTTGTTGCTTGTACTCTCATCCATTGCAGAGAGAATGAGAGAGAGAATGCGAAGGAAGAAGGAAGGAGAAGAAGGGATAAATCATAATTGGAGTATCTCAGTGCAGGAATATCCCCCACTGCCATGCTCTTCCTTTCTAAGGCTGGATAGCCATGGCAACATCGTTTGATCAATAATGTGGATGATGTGTAATCCCTTCTGTCAGAGAGCTGGTCATTCCCGACTGAATGGGGCCTAGAGTAGAGGAAGATATAGGAGTGATAACTTGCGATTTGGTCACAAAGCTTCAGTAAACATTATGAGACTGAATAATTGTGTGGGAGGTTCCAGGTTTTTTTTTTTTTGTTTTTTAACTCAAGCTTTAGAGTGGGCTCCAGAATGCTAACGTGGGTAGTGATGAATGAAATTTAATGGGGAGCAGTTAGCTTATAAGTAGCTCTGATAGTGTTATGTATTGCATACCTACTTCTTTTAAAGCTCTTGATATGACACAACACTGTTGATTTTTAGGATGTTTCAACAACTTATTTAAAATTATTGTTTTGAAAGAACAGTATAAATATATTAAAGCTAAATAAATAGCAAATTAACTTCTGGAAATCTGGTTAACTTTGGTTATTTGTTGCCCCAGTTGTGTGAATTGTAGAAATACTGCCTGTTTGGTACTTTGGATCTTGGTAGCATGCATATTAACAATATTAGCATTTTTAGATGAGTTGTTCCTTGTCCTCAAATAAGCAGTGGGATGCTGGACTGCAGTAGAGTAGGGTATTCTTAAAAGATGAAGGTTTCTGCTGGTCCTGAATGGCCTAAATTAGTTTGCAGTGGAGGCCTGGCTGGCCGTGTGTCGAGGGGAGCTGAGAGTGTGCCGACGTGTGGAGGCAGCTGTGGAGGCAGACAGGCAGAATTAAGGGCCTGAGCGCTCAGCTGTAGTCTCTGAGGAGCAGGCCTGTGCCAGAACCAGAACAAGGCGCTCATCATCTTTTATGTGGTGTGGTTTGATTTGGCATAAAGGAAAGAATGGCATGAAACTGAGAGGATCAGAATGGCAAAAAATTATGTAATGATTACCTGATATTGATCATTAGCATACAATTTTATATGTATTAAGGTTCATGGTATTGCCTGTTTTGGTAGACACATACTGTCAGCAAATTTTGCAAACAGTATTATTCTGTGTCACATATGAGGAAACTGAACCAATTTAATACAGGAAAAGTCTTCTCTTATTCCAAAATATTTTCCTCAAATGCATGTTCTTTTACATGTCATCATCTTGATACTGAAGATATCGCTCCAGCTAACTCTCCTGTCCCCCAGGTTTCTATTCTTATTAGTGGCCTTGGCAATGTAATCGATTATTGGTGATGATTGGCAAATAACCCAGTAGTGCTTATGATTTTAGTAATATGAATTCCATTTACATCTGTGTTAATTTGTTATATTTTATTTTACAAATGTGATGTTTAAATCAGTCCTGATCTCTTAATTCTTTCTCACATGATGAATTATACGATTTAGTAATTAAGCAATGGTATCGGATCAGTATCTGGTATCGACCGATATGCAAAGTGCATGTATCATATCAGTATTGGAACTGGCAAAAGCTGGATCGGTGCATCCCTAACTTAAATTTCCAAATGGGTCACTAAGCATTGAGTCTTGAGAGAGAAAAAAGCACACCTACCATACTGCTCCTTGTAACACATTACTTTCATTGATAAGACACCATAAGAGTTTAATCAGTGGTATGGAACTCTGTGATGACTAGATCACTGTAAACAATCCTGTTCTTTCAGGGCCAGTGAATGACATTCAGGAAATTTTGGACTCATTGTTTGAGATTAATGAAACTTGATCAAACCCACAATTGAAGCCACCATCAGCGCTTTCAGAGCAGTAAATGCAGAACAAATGGGTCATCATATTGATTATTAATTTTCCAAAACATATGAAACATATGTTTGAATTACTTCTATGTAAAATGACTCATACCTTGTAGTCTTGTGAAGCCAGACATGATCTAGTCCTGAGTGTGTCTAGGGCAACTAATTTAGGTGAGGACTAGTTTGAATGTTCAAATAATTAATAAAAATCAATGCAATCTGATGAAAAGACATTTACTAAACACACCAATTTAGCCTGCCAACCAATTAATGTTTGATTCACCAAACTGTGAATCCAACTTTCCAGAGTTTTCCCTTTCTAAATCCTACTGTGCACCCTCTGAGAAACACTGTTTTGTGTAGGTGTTTCAGTGCTGTTTAACATCTTGATAAGGATTATATAAAATAAATCTATTAGCAAACATACAGAACTTGAGTAGTTAAGACTGAAATGCCAAACATGGATATAACAGCAAGTCCTGTAACATCCATTCTTTTCACAGGGAGAGAGAGGAAGTAATGTCCTGCCTTAAGACAGAATGAACAAATGAGAGAGAGAGAGGAGTTCTGGTCTTTCTCAATAGAATGACTTGGGACAGGGACATCTGCATTCTTTCATGTTCAGTGAGTGGGACTGATTCCCTGAAAAGATGGAGTGTGTGTGAGTGGAGGTTGGCTGAGTGCACTAATGGCAGGAGTAGGAACGTTCCTCCAGGTTAAAGTGGCTTATCTCATCTTTGTGTGTCACATGGGCCATTTCTATAGATTAACACCCTTAGGTGCTTGGCATGGCTTGAGAGTATGTAGACTATACTCTACATAGTCTAGACTTTCTGATGAAGTCCAGTCTAGTCTTCACTGTTTTGAGTGGGCTCAGTTCCAAGCTGTTGTGACTGCTCCAGAGGACCACTTGTTCAACCACCTATCTCTAAGCAGACTCGTCACTCTGATGAGCCTGATGATGTAGTTTCATCTGCAAATTTCAGGATTTTGACTGAAGGATCTGTGGAGGTGCAGTTGTTGGTGTACAATGACAAGAACAGTGAGGAGAGTACATATCTTTGAAATAGGCTAGTACTGTTTGTTCCAGTGCTGGATGAGGGGTTTCAGGTTTATAATATTATACAGAAATGTCTAATATAATGTAAATAAATAAAACACCAAAAAGTAAAATTGCTTACAACTGAAAATGTTTTTGGAACAATGAGAAGTTATGACACTAAAATGACAAAAATGCTTAGTAAATAATAAACAATCATTTCTAATCCAGTTATATCAATTTCTTTTTATGGCAGGTTAATGTTCAATGCTATACAACTTTCGAAGTTCTTATGGAATAGCCTTCTATTCATACTAACATTTTTTTAATGTTAAGTTCCTGTAACATACAGTGGGGAAAATAAGTATTCGGTACACTGACAACTGTGAGAGATAGTTTTCCCACCTACAAAGAATGCAGAGATCTGTAATTTTTATTGTGGGTACACTTCAACTGTGAGAGAAATTATCATAAAAAATCCATAAAATCACATTGTATGATTTTTAAATAATGCATTTTCATTTTATTCCATGAAATAAGCATTTGATACAATAGAAAAACAAAACTTAATATTTGATACAGAAAGTACATTTCCTGTACTTCTTGACCAAGTTTGCACACACTGCAGCTGGGATTTTGTCCCTCTCCTCCATACAGAACTTCAGGGTTTCAGGGCTGTCACTGGGCAACATTGAGTTTGAGCTCCCGCCTTGAATTGCTTCTTATAGAGCCACTCCTTATTTGCCCTGGCTGTGTGTTTTGGGTCATTGTCATGCTGAAAGACCTAGCCACGACTAGAGATGGACCGATCAGCGTTTTTGAGGCCGATTTCGATTTCCGATCCCTTTTCAGCATGATCAGCCGATAGCCGTCGAGGGCGGGGCTATATGCCACGCAAATCTAGGAGTTGGCACAAGCAACACAAAATATGGTTGAAACTGTTTATTGCCGTTTATAACAAACTCATGTGAACATCACTTCTGTAACAACATTAGCAGTACATAAACTAAATCAAACAAATACAGGCAATATTGCAATCATTACATTTAGATTATTATTACATTTAAAACGAAAAATACAGTAAATTAAATAAATACAGGCAAAATTTCAGCCATTAAACGCAGATCCTGTTATTTTACAACAAAAAACTGCAACCATTAAATGTAGAATTATTTTAAAAACAAATTTAAATTAAAGTAAATTAAAAGGTCAGTACTAAAATCATTAAACCTAGACTTTTATTTAAAAAACGGTAAATTAAACAAATACAGACAATCATTAAACTAATCATTAAACCTGCATTAATGATTATCAAACCCAAATTACTAATCAAATTACTAACAGACATAAACAAATTAAATGGCAAAAAATTTATTTTCAGATCCAAATTACTAAAATCATGACTGGAAAATTAAATGAAATTAAATTTAAACAAAAATTTTATTAAGATGTAAATTACCAACGTCAAAAAACAACATTTTATTGTCCTAGACGCAAATTACCGACTTTAAAACGGACATAAATAAATTAAATGACATAAAAAGCAAAATTTACATTATTATTAGATTTACATTACTAACGTTATAACGGACATAAACAAACTAAATCAAATACATGACGATTACAACAATGTCTTCACTACAAGTGTACTCAAACAATATTTGCCGTTATTTGTCAAAGTTGGTATAAAACACAACGAACACGGTTGAGGATCTAA
>BRDA01072181.1:0-17756 GCA_036984385.1 Crenuchus spilurus | reverse complement strand
CTATTAATCACTAGAATAGGAGATATTAGTCCATAAACAACCTCAATAAACACTATTAATCACTAGAATAGGAGATATTAGTCCATAAACATCTTAAATAAACACTATTAATCACAAAAATGGTAGATTTGTGTAACTGTTGTTCAACTTGGTCGTCTAAAATAAAACATGGTAAAAAGGTTCTTGTTCAACAGTAGTGAAATAAGTGCTACAGCACTAGTGTTATCTCAAAGCACACATGCACCACAGTCCTACATCCCATGATGCTTTGTTATTTTCACTGCAGTGCTTCTGGTCTTTGTTCTTGTGGCCTATATTGAGCTTAGAAGTCAACTTGAGCTCAGACTCCTAACAGCAACTCTGGTGATATAATTGACCTGTCTGCGTCCACGGCACACCCACAGCTGCCGAGCCCGGACCCGAGTCTGGCCTCGGCCTTTCCGATGAGCGCCCGGCTATGCCAGTTGTGTCACTTAACTTCACTGTATTGACCCAGTTCTCTCACAATTGGAGAGCGGTTTGAAAATTCACATCAGTTAAATGGAACGCTCGTTTGTGATCGTTTCCTCCCCTCGGGGGCGACTGCTCTTTATGTGGGGCGTTTAGCAAACCCAATAGAGGCTAATGTCGCTCAGGCCCAGGGCAGGAGTGGCCATTTCTCTGGATGTCCTGCATTTGTCTGCTGGAGAGCAGATCAGATACGACTTTATTAGATTTGTTAGCAGACTTTACAGGAATATGTAGTTAAGTGATGATGATGTTTGCTGTTTGTATACCCGATGTATTGGGTATCAGAGCAGGTCTGCGGTCTGAAATAGCTTATACGTTCATCCCGGACGGCCTGTCAGAATGTATTAGCTTCTGTTGTTCTTTTCTAGGCTAAATATTTGATGAGAGAGTGCAATATTTCACAAAACAAATAGATTTTAGACACAATTCACTGCACGCGTCACACTGAAGCATCGTCCACTCTTCACTTTCACTGAGCGGAGAGACTACAATACATCCTCGGCCTCTAAAACCTTTTGTTTTCTGGCCACCTTCAATATTTCATGAATAAATACTGTTGACACGCATGAAGATGCAATGAAGTGTTCACTTTGAAAGCACATTTCTAGTTAGGACATCTTCCTTGACCTCAGGATCGAGTTGAGTGCAGCTTAAAGCTTTGTTTTGGAGACGGTTCTGCACCGCCTTGTCCTCCGCTAAGACCTCGCTTAGACCTCCTTTAACGAAAAGGAGAATTAAACGGGTAATGAGGGAAGATCAGGTGGTCAGTGGAAGCCGATTACCTGAATACTGCCTTGAACTTGGATCTGGACCGTGACCCTGACCGCTGCATGGTTTCTGATCACAAAAGTCCAACCGAGGTCTACAAACCAGCATCTGTTGGACCTTTACATCCTTTTGGTCTTTTCGTTCCATTCATCCGTCAGATGTACATTTAGAATCGACAGCGACAACTCTACTGAGACTACTCTCAGCCTTGGACAAAAGTATTGGGATGCCCGCTCATTCACTGCGGTGTTATCCTGTGTTTATTGTGGTACTGAAGGCTTGATTTTGGATCATTGCAGTGAGGATTTGATTACATTCCGCCATAAGAGCATTAAGCATCACCTTCACCAACTCGTCCAAAAGTAGTGAAGTGGTGCAGAGAACACAGCTGGGCTTTTTATACTCCTCTAGCCTCCACCTGGCATAAGACATGGTGCCAACAGGCTCGTGTTTAGTCCAGTACTTCTCTACAAGGACCAGACAAGCTGTGTGTGTGTGTGTGTACATCTTTCTCAACCTGCCGTCACCCTGTTCTTCACTGGTCAGGACCCCCAGCAGAGCAGGTGGATCATTCTCAATGACCCTGACGTGGTGGTGGTGTGTTAGTGTGTTAAACACCTCAGTGTTACCACTGGAGTGAAAGTAAAGTGGACAGTGAGTGGACACAGCTCTAACACACCACCACCACATCAGTGTCACTTAGAATGGTTTTAATGTAATGGCTGCTGGGTGTATGTTGTCAGAGGATGTTCAATAGCAGCGAGAGCAGCAGCAGGCCGGTCCACTGCAGATCTGGAGGGATGAATTTCTCAGTATTGTTTATTATTCATGCGGAGTATCGGGCCTATAGCAGCGGAGACTGACTGTCTGATCTGGTCATTGGCTGCTGTGGTCGGTGCCAGCGAATAGCAGCGAAGCACAACTACTGCAGGGCATCTTTTCTCATTCCACACACTCTGCCTTCGCATCAGGACCTCTGGTCATCACCATTAGAGACAGAGATAGAGGGGGAGATGTACAGATATGTGTCTTCACTGTACAGTCAACATTTAACACAATAGAATTAATTCAACTGCATTCATATCATATAGAAGCTGTACAGTCTCCCTCCGTCTCTTTAAGGGCTGATTCGTATTTATGGTCTGTAGATACTGTGAATACAGTGCTCGGCGCTGCTCTTCTGCCAAATGTGCAAGACTCGCCTCGGGCTTTTACTTTATTGAGGTTGATAATACACTGGTGACATTACCAAGCCGTCGTCCATTTAACAGTTTGTGCCGCTGACATTTTGCAAGCCATTGAGCAGCAAGTGGACCGCTGCCCTCAAACCACTAATCACTGTCCTGGCAGGCAGGAGGGGCCTGGTTTTAGGCCCCACCCACTTAACGAGGCAGCTCTTAACGAGCATCTGCTGGGCATTATTCATCACTGCTAATCTCTCTTGCTTCTTAGCACAGTCAAGATAATAAATCATGTGGAATCTTGGGTTATTTTTGAATATTTTGACTGATTTGGCTTAAAAATGTTAGCATGTATCCATTGTTTCATCCACAAAACATAAAATCAGACTATAAGTAGCTGTAAATGTGAACATTTGATGGTGAACTGATGTTCCTGTAAGAAAATGAAAGCAATGCTTCTCTTTGATCAGACAAGACTTAGTCAGAGTATTTAGAACTGGACCCATGAAGCTAGCCTTGCTAACAAAAACTAGACGTCAATAGTCACGTAATTTAGAGCAGTTGTTTTTGGAGACCTAGATTTTAAGCCTATTATGCCTGTAGATTTAGTATTTATATACACATGAAATATGTTTTCCATGCTAGGATTTGTTATCTAACATCACCTGATTCTTATTACACTCTGATATACTTTCTCAACATAAAAACATACAATCAGATTTAAAAATGACTAAAAACTCAAAGCGTAAAGATGTAAAATGTCAACACAGGTTGTAAAAAAGAACAAATTAAGCTGATATACAACTGCTGACAACAAAAAGCAGGGGTTAGGGTCTTTTCTTCTTCATTAATTTATTTAACCCTCTAGAGTCAGCTCTAGTAACAAAATGACTCAAAATCACTTATATACCTCTATATATAAAACAAAACTGAACATACCCCAGAAACCTTAAAGGATCGAATTTTCAAATATGTTTAACTTCAGTCGAAATATATATTTTTAGATTCTTGAGAGGAGCTTAAATAAGCAGAGACACATCTGTGAGAGCGAGTCACATAGCTATGCATATTTTCCTGCCAAAAGATGCGAGCTGTCATTCATATGATAATGACATGGTAATTCCAGACATTCCATTGGTGGGTTCCAGTGGTTAAGAATCTGTGGAATGTTGATGAACAAAAGCCTCTCACCTGAGGTGAACCTGAACAATAGACCTGTCCTGAGTGGCTCGCACCTCTCTCATGAATATTCAGTGTAGCGTTAGCGGCTGAGGAAAACAGAGTGTCGCCTCACATTAGTTAAGCTTTAGAAATAAAAGCACATACAATGTCTAAAAACTGTAATGAGCCATGTGTAGCCAACACCTCTCTTTATTCAGTTCTGAGCTCAAAAGCCTTGGCTAGAAATGTTTAGAGTGTTTGTTCACAATATATCAGCACATCTGAAAACAGGTTTTTGGGGAAAAAAATCGGGGCATGTCAGACTACATCAGAGTGTCTATGAAGATTGAGCTAAAACTAGCATAAAGTTAAAGTTTAGAGACATTACTTTGGCCTAGTGCTAAAAGTGATGCTTAACATGACTTGTGCTGTGATGTATTGAACCAGACACATTATTTATTTACCGACTGAATTGGAATTAACACTGGCATATTGGAGTGACACGAAACTGGCACCATGGCAGTAATGCCGGGCATGTGAGAGGGGTATAAAGCCCAGCTTTGAGCTCTGGAGCAAGAGAACTGTGTTCTCTGCTCCATCCAGTACTTTCGGGATAAGCTGGTTGAGTTGGGGATGATGACGATCATCCAATATCCTGTCCTCGCTAACTCTCTTGTTGCTGAATGCAAACCAATCCTCACAGCAATGCTCCAAAATCTAGTACAAAGCCCTCCCTTGTCATTAGAGACATTTGGAAATAACAATGAATGAGCAGGTGTCCTAATACTTTTGTCAACACCATGTATATGCATAGGGCCGTGTTGCTACAACATGGCTGCCATTTTGACCAGTGGAAGCATGGTGGAGGCTCTTTTCTGTTCACCCCTGACAATCTCCATTCCGCTCTGCTTCGGCACCCAATCTCCTCCATTTTCCTCCCCGCGATCGGCGGGAGTTTTGTTATTCGGAGGAAAAAAATGGGTCAGCCGGCCTGCAGAGAATAGCCTGGGTAAACATGCGAAGCACAGGCACTTGCTCTCTCCAGCCAGCACACTTAAAGCCTCTTTCCTTTCTTCTCTTTCTGCCGAGAGTCGCTGAATCTTCCACTCATCCCTCCATCCCAGCTCCTCATCCGCCCGTACTTAGCCGAGAAGGGCTTAGCAGGAGGAATAAAAGGATACTTGGGAAGGGAGTTGATGCGGGAAAGGGAAAAATCAATACCTTTGTGCATTAATCATGCCGGGGGTGCTGGGGAGAATTATGGGTACATGGAGGGAGAAAAGCATTTGTGGATTCACGCGGAGTAACCTGGGGCAGATGCTCTCTGTTAGCAGCTAGCCCAAGCTAATTCCCAGCTAAAGATAGAAGGAAAGATCTTAAATTGATGTTTACTGCAGTGCAGTGAACTGATGTTGTGATGGTGAGGAGACACCAGAACACTTCTCACTAAGCCATGCCAAATACAGCAATAGCAACAAGTCCAACTTCATTAGCATGTGGTCAAATTCAGCTGTATTTAACTATTTACAACAACAAGCAGAGGTTGGCATGTACATTGGCATCTTGTCCCTACCACATAGATTATATTATATTATATTATATATATGTGTGTGTATATAATGTACAGTGGAAGCTCGTTTTTTGTCATTAATCTGTTCTAAAGTGCCTGATGATAACTGATATGAACGATAACTGAAGCAGTACTTCCCAAAAGACACTCAAAAATAGTAACAAAAATACATTTTATATAGAATAACTATAGTTTTACAGACAGAACACACTGATAAAATAAACACAAAAGACTAATGAAATGGATAAATGAACATTTAACATCACCCTTACAGGTTTACGCTCTGTTTTAGAGAGTGCTGGTGTGAACCAGCACAGCTTTTCTTCTGTACACCTGTTCTCGGCCGCTATTTTTCACACCTGTTTTCAGGTGGTAGTGCTGCATGCCGTCGCTTTAGTGTGACATGTTTTAGTTTGTTCTGAGTGTTATCAGTAAGAAACAATGAGAAACCAAACCAGAGAAACAACGAATGTGTGCATGAATGACAAATGTGTAAGTGGATGCTTTGCATTTGCTAAATTAGTGGCGAGTCACGTGGGAACACCAACAAAAATCAGACGCATGAATGATAACTGTGATAAAATTTCCCAAAAAAAGGCGACTATAACCAAATAACTGACGTTCCACCATATCTACATTTACTTGGTTGATGAACATCAAACAAAAATTAACTTAGAACTTCTGATGGAAGATGATGGCAGTGCTCAACATGACTTTGTTTTTATGCAGTGACATCTTCAAACAGTAAATCGAAGAGCGGACTGCTGGGGTACGAAGTTGTAAGTGAATGAAAGAATGAATGAACGTTACACTTATGGCACCTTTCTCAAACCTAAGGATGCTTTACAGTTAACACAACGTTCTCTCAACCAGAAACGACCGTCCACCTTTAGGACTGCATCAAGCATTAGGGGGATCACCCAGAACAGAGTGCCAACCATATCTGGGCATACACACTCACATTCACACATACCAGGGTCATTTAGAGTAGCCAATTCACCTGACCTCCATGTTTTTGGACTGTGGGAGGAAACCAGAGTCCCCGGAGGAAACCTCTGCAAACACAGGGAGAACATGGAAACCCAATCAACATGGGGACTTGAACCCAAGATTTGAGAGGCGAATGTGCTAACCGCTAAGCCAAAATGTCACCCAAAGTGATTAGCATTAGCATATGTTGACCCAGAATTTAGCTCAAATGAAGTTACATACAACTATTTACAACAAAAAGCAGGTGTCAAGTTCCTTTTTCATCCAGTACTGGTCCCGCTGCATTGGATGGATCATCTCGCCCCTCTACCTTATGTGTAAATACAATTTCTGTATGAAGAATGTGGCTGTTGTTATGCTGTGTCGTCTTGTACCGAACACGCTGGCGTAATTGGTGACTATTGCTGGTTCAAGGCACTTGCTCCAGAAACAGTAAACCAAACAGCGCTGCTGTGAAATGTAATTGTACGTGATTAGCATTAGCATATGTTGACCCAGATGGGTCATAAAAATGATCATGAAACGATTAAGACCATTTTATCCCATTTTGTTACGAGGGCCACATCTGTGCGGCGGCCTTTGCTCGTAAACGATTGGTCATTAAAGCAGGAAGGATGAAAACGATTACAGAGGCTGTGAGGACTAAGCATTGCTTAATCTTTAATAAACAGTGACGGGCTTAGGCTGCAGAGTTTGTTTATTTATTTTTATCCACGTCTCGTCAAACCTGCCCCTCTCGCAGATTACGCCACAGCGCCGATCTGGATCATAGCCAGGTCACTACAAATGGCCGAGATCCAAAACACAGCTTAGCGATAAGCACAGCGAGGGCTAATTAAGGCAAGAGAGACCCATTCACTTCCACTCATGAGCACTTACACAACGCCTCACGAAAACCGCTCAGATCCTTGAGAAAAAATAACATTTTATTGGCCCACATGCTACAGTTTTGGCAAATTAAATGTGGAAGGCGAGGATGTCCAATAATTCTAGTGTGTTGTGAAAGTGAAAGCCAGTGTGTTCAGCATCTCAAATTGCTCATAACATTTAAAAACCACCTTCTATCTACACCTTTGACCACCGCGGAGGTTTGCCTGGGTTGTGGATTATTCTCAGTGACACTGATGTGGTGGTGGTGTGTTAGTGTGTTGAGTTTTTAAACAGTTTCCAGTTCAGAGACAGTAATTCACCTCCTGCTACACAGTTTGTTAGGATGTTCTCGGCTGGTTGGGGGACTTTTCTTAGTCCTGCTGTGACCCACTCAAATACACACTAACACGCCACCACCACATCATGTCACTGAGAATGCTCCACCATCCAAATAATACCTTGGGGTCCTGACCATCGAAGAACAGACTGCCCAAGATTCAGAAGCTTTTCCTTGGAGGTCTCCCATCCACGTTCTAACCAGATTCAGACCTGCTTATCATCAGTGGATTAGCGCATTGGCTCTCAACCAATAGCTTTGGCCCAACTCATGCACCTGACCCCCTTCTGGACTGTCTGGCTGATGCTGGATGTGAACCGGCTTTGCTAGCTGGGAACCTTAGTGTCAATGGTGCTTGATTGACAGTGACGTCATGAATGGGGGCGATGTGCAGGAGTGACCTTTGACTGCCAAAGCTATATCCCACCGATCTTGACGTGGGAGTTCTGGCCGCATTAGCCAATTAGAGTTGACGGCCGTGTCCACAGCGTCTTATCATCAGCAGGCAGCTGTGTGTTTGAGAGGCTGAGGGATGGACTGTGTGTGTGTGTGTGTGTGTGTGTGTGTGTGCCATCACTCGTACTGCACCACCGCACTATTGTTTGTGAACAGAGGATGAAAGCTTCTGCTGCGAGCACGTTCACATGACTGTCCTACATCAGTGTCTTCATCACCAGCATACTTTCCACTAAAGGCTGTGTGCAGCTCCAGTCTACTGTATGTTTTAGGACTCTCCATCTGAATCTACATGCCCAGATCTTTAGTGTTTATATTCGGTAACTACATGAAATTAATACAAAATGTTGATTGTTTTGTAAAAGAATAGTTTACAGTTTGTTTTGGTGCTCGAGTTCTTCATCGTTGGTCAACGGATGCTGCCTGCAGTATGCTATTGGCTGATTGATGGACTCTCTGACTCTGACACAGCAATGACACTAGCACACCACCACCACGTCAGTGTCACTGATAATAATCCACAAGTCAAAAAAATCCCTGCCTCCAGTCTACTGTATGTTTTAGGACTCTCCGTCCAAATCTGCTGCCTAAATTGTAGTATTTTTTTAAAATAACTACATGAAATAAATACACCATTTAATTTATTTTTGATATAAAAGAAATCCTTGAAATGATCAGAAACAATGTTTTATGATGTGTAATATAATAACATGCTTATAATTTACTGCTGAACACTAAAGCTTTTAGATTTTCAATCCCAGGAATTGTTTATTTTAGACTGCGCAGCACTGAAGGGACATTATGTAGGTGTATCTTAGCATTACCACTAGAGGGCGCCCGTCAGCAGGATTGAAACTGAGTGCAGGTTTGAAACAGCAGCTCAGAATAGTCAGAAATGAAAAACCTGAGTAGAAAGAGGAGGATTTCAGTTTTGATATGACTCCTCCCCTTTTGTGTGGATCTTAGAAAAGAAGGAAAATAAAAGCTCTGAATATGAGGAGTAGACGTCCAGGCTCTTTAAGAGGTTAAACTGTCCTACGCAGTACTGCTAAAGCATTCTACAGTGTCTGATGCTGCCACTCGCCTAAGGTGCATTGACATGCGGGAGTCGTTTTGCATAATCCATTATCTCCAGCGTGAGGCTGAGGGGCAGAGAGAGGCCGCGACAGGACTGTAAAAATAACGAGAGGCGCGAATGTGTAAATACAGAACGCTGTGGTCAAGACCTATAGCGAAATGCATGTACATCACCAGCCATCTTTGTATCTACGCTCACTGTCCATTTGTTAGCCTCCAATAGTCAGGACCCCCACAGTGGTGGATTCTCAGTGACACGGACGTGGTGGTGGTGTGTTGGTGTGTGTTGAGTCTGCACCTACCTTGTTGGTCTTGTAGATGAAATGTCAGAGACAGCAGCTCAGCAGTTTGTGTTGGTTCTCTAGTCCTGATACTGTTGGATGTGCACTATTTTCACTCCAGTAGTGACACACTAACACACCACCATCACCTGCTCTGTGGGGGTCCTGACCAGTGAAGAACAACGTATGAAACAGACTACAGCAGAACTACTGCGTGCACCTGTATGCTCACTAGGAGGTGGTTGTAATGTTATGGCTGATGGTGTAAAGCATTGTGCAGCTGGAAGATGTTCAGAAAAATGGACAATGAGTGTAGATACTACACCTCTATGTCTTCATCACAGTGATGTGATACCAAAATACACACACAAATTATTGCCGTTTAAAAACAAACAGGGATGTTGTTGCTAGGCGTCTCAGCTGACGCTGACGCAGGCGTTTGATTGGACGAAGCGGAGTATGACTCTCCTCAGCAGCCAATAAGCTGTAAGAATGCTTCACTGGTTTTTTTTCTCCCTCTCCTTTTAATAAACCGCCTGAAGAAAGTGAACGAAAACGAGTGCGTTTCATCTAATTGAGCTCCACATTAGCTGCGCTGAGCAGATAAGCCGCTGCTGTTTGTTAGCATGTTTCATCTCTTCTGTTGGGTTTGGCTCTCAGACAAGACGCCGGCGTGTCTCTCCGAGAGCTGCTCTGCAGGCTTCCTCGCTCCTGCACGCCAGCTTCAAAATGGAGGCAGAGTCATGTGACCGCGGGCGGCCATCTTTTCTCTGATTGAGCCTCTGTACTGTAACAAAAACATGTTTGTAGCAGAATTTTACTGTAAAATGCAGATGTTTAAGATACAGAACACTATTCATTCTAGTTTTGTTTATAATACATCCCTTACACCATGGTACTGCCATCATGGGTACATTTTCCCATTGGAAAACCATTGGAAACCATCAAAACCATTAGAAAAAGTCCCGCTGGTTTTGATGGTAGTAAAAATTTTTGGAAGGAATGACAAAAAATAGACGTGTACTATAAAAACACAACAGCAGCAATTAATAAAGATTAAAAGTCTTGGGCCTGGGTCTAGGAGTAGTGGAAGGCAGGGGGTGGAGCCATGCCCCAGAACACAGGACCAGGACCACACTGATGGTGGTGGGGAGGAAGGAGGGGTCGTAACATCAGCAACAGAAAGCAAAAGTGAGGAGGCAGGTTAGTTCTTTATATATGCAGATGGAGGGCTGTGATTGGTTAGATTTGTGAATGAATGACGTAGCGTTGACAGAACTTATGCTAACACTTTTATTACAATATGTCCTGCTATTATTCATCCATTATATTAACCCAGTTCAGGGTCACGGTCAGTCTGCCTACCCCTCCAGTGGGCACTGGGCATTGAAAGCTAGGATGGGGCACAAATCTATTGCTAGGTACACACACACACACACACACACACACACACACACTGGGATATTTAGAGTGACTGCCATGTTTTTGGTGTGTTATATATACATATAGTCTGGGACTTTAGAACAGGACTAAAAAGTATGTAGTAAACTGCCTTCCTCACTGTGACACCGAATTATAAATAATTATAAAATGATAACTATTATACTCTATATTATATAATAATAATAATAATAATAATAATAATAATAATAATAATTATTATTATTATTATTATTATTATTATTATTATTATTATGTGTATTTATTTCAGTCTGTAAACAAAGCGTTTGTAACTGAACATCACTTTGAGAAGCTGTGGTTTGTAATGGTCATGTCCTGGCCCTGTTTGCTAGGCCCCGTGTCTAGCAGATGGGTCCTGGAGGATTAAGCAGTCTAACGAGGAGGTGGGGGCCGGTCCTGCTTGGGGGCCGGTCGAGCTGCCATAACCCAGTGACCCGACCGCTCCAGTGACCTGCCACCATCAGCCCAGAGACCCTCCAAGCACTCGTGGCTGAAGAAGACAACAAAACAAGACAGTGAGATGATCCAGCTCGGCTTAGAAGTTAGAATTAATTACGTATTAGATCATCTGGACCAGAACAGACACATTAAGGCTGAAGTAATGTGTCAAAGCAAGAGGCTGAAGGTCCAACAGTCCAGATTTTACATTTTAGTATTGTTATAAAATGTACTATCATACAAATGGACATATGAGATATTTCTCACACACACACATATATATATATATATATATATATATATATATATATACACACACACTACAGTACCAGTCAAAAGTTTGGACACCTTCTGGACATTCAGTGTTTTTTCGTGACGTAAAAATGTTCTGCATTGTAGATTAATACTAGTCATCTAAACTATGAATAAATACATCTGTAATTATTTAGTAAACAAACAAGTAAACAAAGATGAGTACGTTTATATTTTACATTCTTCAAAGTAGGCACCTCTTGCTTAAATGCAGCTTTCTTGGCATTTTCTTGGCATTGACATGACTTCAGTGTTCATTTACAATGTAGGACAAAAAATGAGATAGTGTGTCCAAACTTTTGATTGGTACTGTATAGATGGATAGAAAGATCATTAACCTTTTTATATAATTATTCTTTTTTCTTGTCATTTTTCTGCTGGATTTTCACCGTGTATCTGGTGTGATTACATTTTGCCACCTTTCAAAAGTAACAATGACACAATTACACTGCAACACCCAAAAAACCACAAGTGGTACCACATCAGCAACTTGGCAACACTTGAGCAACCAGATACACCATAGTAACTGCCTAGCAACCACTTATCAACCAGTAACAACAGCCTACCAACCACAAAGCAACACCATAGCAACCACTTGTGACACCATATCAACCATGTAGCATCACCAATTTGTACTGTGTAGCAACCATCTAGCAATTGCCTGGAAGATGGAACCACTTTAGCTGCGCAACTGCTGAATATCCTTCAGGACATGTACTTTTCTCAGTTTATAAATTTACATTGAGATTACATTGACAAATCACATTGAGATTTCTGTCTTTATCAAAGAGTGGCAGCAAGTCTGAGCACAGATTGACACACTGTACAAAAACTCAATGAGACGTGATGTTACTGAGGTCTTTTTTCTCTCAGGAGAAACCTCTGAGCAGCAGGTTTGAGACTTTATCCTGTTTATGAGAAAGTACTGAGACGTTAAGGAGATATGACCTGTCATGGTCATATCAGTGCCTGGTCAGGTCAAATTCAGTGGTTTAAATCATATTTAGGCTGAGTAAAAGGTCAGGTGACCATGTTGTTGGCGTCAAACTTTGGATATTTAGTAGAAAATGAGTTGTTGGTTCATGTTCCCTCATTTTCCACTCACCCAAATTTTACAGTGCGTTGTACACAACGTTAAGAACCTCCACTAGATAATAGCAGCTTCTAGAGTGGCATCACTTTGGATGGCATATGCCATTTGTAAAATCTCATCAATGTCTCATCTCCTGTATAGACAATCACATCCTGGAGGTTGGAGGGTTTTATCTCTGAATTGCCTTCTGGTGGTCCCCGTCTGACAAATAAGAAATGGACTCCTCAGCTTGAAGCTCCACGACGGTCCAGCCACAGTAATTAAAGCGGCAGAGCCCAGACAGCCTTTACTAGCATGTGGTAATCTAGGTGGCATATGGACACGGGGTGGAATTAACACAAGAGCAAGAAAATGAAGCGAAACGGAGGAATCAAAGCGGCCAGCAGCTTAAGAGCAAATATTTGTGCTGGGGTTTTATTCCACTGACCCGTCAGCATGTTTGCTGGGTCTGAGGAGCTTTGGACGGTGCTCTTGCTTACATCCTCGTTGTCCTAGAACTAAAGCCAGACGACTTAAGAGCACCAGTCTGCTGGAGATTCACAATCAGGTGACCTACACAGAGGAACTGCGGGCGGTTTCTAGTGATGGATGTGTTGGTTATGTAACAGATCTGGTGTCTCATGATGCTGATTTGTTGCTCAACTTAATTTGATCTGAACCAGAATTTTGGTTCTGCTAATGGTGGACCACTTTTAACTAAACTCCAAGACTCCATCACCATGACCATTCTATGGCCATTCAGCATCTGTTCTTTTATTCATCTGTTCATTCATTCATCCATCCATCTATCCAACTGTACATCCATGTCTTATCCTTCCATTCATCCATCCATTATAATCTATACATCCATCCATCATTCATCTCTTATCTGTCCAGCTGTCCATTATCATCCATCTCTACAACCATTGTCATTCATTTATCTATCCATCCATACATCCTTCCTTCCATCCAGCCGTACATCTGTCCAACTGTACATCCATCTCTTATCCTTCCATTCATTCATCCATTATAATCCATCCATCCATCATCCATCTCTACAACCATTGCTATTAAATAATCTATCCATCCATCCTTCCATCTATGCATCCATCCAACAATTCATCCTTCTGAACATACATCCACCCATCCAACTGTCCATCCATCCATCCATCCATCCATCCATACAACCATACATCCATCCTTCCATCCATCCAACCATACATACATACATCCAACCGTACATCCATCCATCCATGCATATGTCCATTCAACCGTACATCCATCCATCCATCCACCCACCCATTCAAACATCCATCCATCCATCCAACCGTACATCCATCCATCCAACTGTACATCCATCCATCCACCCATCCAACCATACATACATACATCCAACCATACATACATACATCCAACCGTACATCCATCCATCCATCCATCCATCCACCCACCCATTCAAACATCCATCCATCCATTCAACCGTACATCCATCCATCCAACCGTACATCCATCCATCCAACTGTACATCCATCCATCCATCCAACCATACATCCCTCCCTCCCCCCTGTCCAGCTCAAAACATGCTCCCAAAAAGAGAAATTCCACCTTCATCTCTTTGATACTGTTTGATTATAGATTCTGGTTTGATTCTGGAGCTTTAAGTCACACCGATCAACATATCAGCCTGAAGTATCTCACTGTATGTGAAGTGAAGATTAACTTTTTGGACTAAATTGTGAACAAAAGTGAACTTTTTCATGATCTTTGAATTTTTAACCACACACTTCACTTCACTTAAATAAAAGAAAAGAGAAAAGTAGATGATGTAAGCCCTTTAGCATGATGTACATTAAGACAGTAAAGACTGATCAGGAGGAACAGAACAGATCTGTTTACAAACGATTCAGCAGATCTCGGTCTTTATCCTGAGAGCTTTAAATCCTCTGTTTCCTCTCAGATTATCTGACTGTTTTCACAGATTTACACCCGGATAAGGACACATGTTCAGAAACAGCGACTCACAAATCTTTTACACACATTTAACTCGCTGAGCTCTGCACTCGGAAGAGATTTAGTGAGAAATGGAGGAGGAGAGGAAAAAGTACCCGAGTTCTATATGTTCAGTTATAAACACAAACAGTCTATAATCTAATGCACTTCTTCATCTATTTATCTATCCATCCATCCAGCTATCCATTCATCTGTATGCCCAGACTATCTATTCATCTAACATCTATTTATCATCCATTTCCATTTATCCATCCAAGTATTTGTTCATCCATTCATCTGTACATCCATCTAGGCATCCATCAATCCAACTATTTCTCCATTCATCTTTTCATCCACTCATCTATTCCATCCATGATTTACGACAGAATATAAATCCTCGTATCTGATTCTTTACTTCAGATCTGGACTGTAGTGATAGTCATCTTCTTTATGGTCCGATACCATTTAATACCATGGCTAACATCCCGATACCCGTACCGACACCGATACTGTTTAAGTGCAGATTTATGATCGTCAATTGATGATTGATCCTCTTTTTTAACAAGAGGATCGATTTTAGAAAAGAAACATCAGTACAGATCTTTCCACCTCTGCTGAATGGGCAGTGCCCGGCTCGTGAACCTGTACCATTTCATTAAAAAGTCCAGCCCCCTCGAGAGGGTGCTGGAGCCTCCAGCAAGGAGGTAATTAATGAATAAGACCAGACAGGCCGAGCTTCTGGAAATTGTTCTAATTCACAAAAAGTTCAAGCTCCCAGGCGACTGCTGACCCCTGTTTCAAGGTTTCCCATCTGACCACTTACGATATTTAAATACATCTATCATCTGTAAAAGGATGACTCCGGTGTGACTTTGTCGCTCTAAAGACGCCGGCAGAGCGCCTCAGGATATGAACAGATGGAGGCGTTTAGTCAATGCCCCCCCCCCCCTTCACCCACTCTGCTAACCTGTCACTTGTCATCGCGCCGTTGAGGAGGCACCATATGCCTGGCACGCTGAAAGCCCTCCGCCATGACATGAAAGTCTGAGCGTCTGGGGACCAGACGAGTCTTTTCCTTTTTTCTGGGCTTCTGTTGTCACTAGATGTGGGATGTTGTCACTATCAAAGATCTGCTAGTTGCCCTTGCGTCACACGGGAGCCTTGTTGATCACACGGTGATGTGGGGGGGGAGTCAAGTTGGCAAAGCCCAGTCTGTCATGGCAGCTTTGTTTAGCTGAGTCTGCAAACAGGCATCACTCTGATGCCCCATCACGGCTCATAATTGAACATTAAAGTAAAACATTTTGGCTTTTTAACCACTTACACTATACGTCCCTTATAATACCCCTTATAAGAAGTACATTTAAGAAGTCATTACTGACACAGATGCACACACAGCTTGTCTAGTCCCTGTAGAGAAGTACCGCCAATACAAAAGGACTAATCATGAAGCTGTTGGCACCATGTCTAATGCCAGGTGTGGGCTAAAGGGCACAGTATTGAGCTGTGCAACAGTGGAACTGTTCTCTGGAATGATGGCACTCTGTCCAATAGTTTATGTAACCCTGACATTGCTTCTATCTCTAATGCTAGTCCTAATTCTAGACCTAACTCTAATGTGGGTACTGGTCTTAACCCTGCTCTTAACTGTAATTCTGGCCCTAATCCCTGGTCTTACATCTAATGCCAGTCCAAGCCCTCCTCCCAATTCTAATTCTGGTTCTAACCCTAAGCCTAACACTGGTCCTAACCCTTCCTAACTCTAAAGCTGGTCCTAACTTTAATGCTGGTCCTAATCCCTGGTCCTAATTCTAACCCTGGTCTTATTCCCTGGTTCTTATTCTAATGCTGCTTCTATCCCTAATCCTTGTCTTAATTCTGACCTTGGTCCTAATCTTTGGTCTTAATTCTGACCCTGGTCCTAATCCCTGGTCTTAATTCTGACCCCGGTCCTAATCCCTGGTTTTAATTCTGACCCCGATCCTAATCCCTGGTCTTAATTCTTACCCTGATCCTAATCCCCGTTCTTAAGTCTAACCCTGGTCCTAATCCCTGGTCCTAATACTAACTCTGGTCCTAATCCCTGGTCTTTATTCTAACCCTGGTCCTAATCGCTGGTCTTAATTCTTACCCTGGTCCTAATCCCTGGTTTTAATTCTGACCCTGGTCCTAATCCCTGGTCTTTATTCTAACCCTGGTCCTAATCGCTGGTCTTAATTTTTACCCTGGTCCTAATCCCTGGTTTTAATTCTGACCCTGGTCCTAATCCCTGGTCTTTATTCTAACCCTGGTCCTAATTCCTGGTCTTAATTCTTACCCTGGTCCTAATCCCTGGTTTTAATTCTGACCCTGGTCCTAATCCCTGGACATTATTCTAACCCTGGTCCTAATCGCTGGTCTTAATTCTTACCCTGGTCCTAATCCCTGGTTTTAATTCTGACCCTGGTCCTAATCCCTGGTCTTTATTCTAACCCTGGTCCTAATTCCTGGTCTTAATTCTTACCCTGGTCCTAATCCCTGGTTTTAATTCTGACCCTGGTCCTAATCCCTGGTCTTTATTCTAACCCTGGTCGTCTGAAGCTTTATTAGTGTGTTAGACAGTGCAGGCGGTTGTGCAGTGAGAATATGAGTGATGTATGACTCAGACACAGGACTAAAAGCAGTCACATGCTGAAGTCTCAGGTGGTTGTGAAGTTATTCAGTGTTGTACACTCATTGATGTGAAGGTGTTGAGACAGTAGCTGTTGCTTAATCACAGGAAAGAATCAGTTGTCAGATTCTTTATCTGCTCTAATTAGACTGAAGTGTGAGGATGTGCCTTAAACATCACTGTGTGTTTCTGCCTCGCGTCCTTGCTGGAGGACACCACATGGTTAGCTGTGCCAGGACGACATGTCGCAGTTCCAGGAGGTCGTCGTCTCCACAGGAGGCTGTAACATCTCGCCTTGCCACCCTGCCGAGAAGTTTTTGTTGTCCATCTGCTTCTCCCTGAGCTTCTGCCGACCCTAAAGGTTAGCTGGGTAACTCCTACCTAGGGCCTGTAAAATCAGATCATGCAGTTACTCCAGTGAAGCGCTAGGAGATGAATAAATCTCTCTCTCTCTCTTTCTCTCTCTCTCTCTCTCTCTCTCTCTCCCTTTCTCTTTAGCTTAAGGTCAAGTGGAGACACTTTAATCAGCAGGGACTGTAAAATTGTTCAGGATTGAGGACAAACATGTCCTTTCTGTATGTTTATATGTGGTAATTAGTTCATTTCTAAAAACTAGAATATTGTCGTTTATGT
>BRDA01072179.1:0-11189 GCA_036984385.1 Crenuchus spilurus | reverse complement strand
ATAGATAGATAGATAGATAGATAGATAGATAGATAGATAAAACATAAGAAAAAGACAGAGAGAGAGAATGGAAAGTGTGTGTGTGTGTGTGTGTGAGAGAGAGAGAGAGAGAGAGAGAGAGAGATAGAGATAGATAGAGAGAGGGTGTTTGATAGTGAGAGAGAGAGTGTGTGTGTGTGTGTGAGAGAGATAGATAGAGAGAGAGAGAGAGAGAGAGAGAGAGAGAGAGAGAGAGAGAGAGAGAGAGAGAGAGAGAGAGGGTGTTTGATAGTGAGAGTGTGAGTGTGTGTGTGTATGTGTGTGTGTGTGTCTGTGTGTGTGAGAGAGAGAGAGAGAGAGAGAGAGAGAGACAGAGAGAGATGTACTGACAGTGGGAGATTACTGAGCTGATCTGTGTGTCAGAAGTGTTCACATTTACTATATTTCACTTCACTCTTAAAGCTAACAATTTATTACAGACTTTATTATCATCTCACAGCCACTGTTACTGATGTCACACAGTTCTACAAACATTTATCTGTCTGTCTCTGTCTCTCTGTCTTTCTCTGTCTCTCTCTCTCTGTCTCCCTCTCTCTCTCTCTCTCTCTCTCTCTCTCTCTGTCTTTCTCTCTATCTCTCCCCATTATTCTACGACAAACGTCAGGACATGCACATCCATAATAACACAATTCTGAACACATTAACAACAATAACAACAATTTAACAAGTTTGTGAAAGAAAAAGGAGAAGACGGAGAAAGAAGAAAAAAAAAGTAGTATAACATAGTGGGTGTCTTGGTTGGTGGTATAGGGGGTGGCGTGTGTTGTCTCTCAGGCTGTGACATGTATTTACATATTTATCAGTGAATGGGGACGGTGTTCCTGTCTCCAAGGATGATTCTGAATTTTTCTATTTCGGTCCTTTTATAAAAATTTGGAATAATGATTTTACATTTGGTCATGCAAATTTCACATGTTATTTTGAATTTTTCACAGTGAAGGCGAAAGTGCATCTCCGTCTCAACCTCACCTGTCCTACAGTGATCACATAGCCTCTGGTCTTTGGGCAGCCAGGACTGTTTATACCTGCCCTTCTCTATGGCCAAGCTGTGCTCACTGAGTCTGTCTCTAAGTCTCTTTCTCATTTTCTCTCTCTCTGTCTCTCTGTCTCTCTCTCTTTCTCTCTCTCACACACACACACACACACACACACACACACACACACACACACACACACACAGTGAGAGAGACAGAGAGAGAGAGAGGGAGAGAGAGAGAAAGCAGACTCAGCTTTTATCCGTCTGTTTGCTGCTGCACGACAGCCTCCTGACTCATCTTGCCTTGACTCGCTTTCCGGCGCCGTTGCTAAGCAATCACTTATAAATAAATAAATAAGTGAATAAACAAATGAAAAAGAGGACGTGAATGAGAGATAAAGAGAGGGTGAGATAGAGAGAGAGAGAGAGAGAGAGAGAGAGAGAGAGGACAAGTGAGCAATGGAAAATAATCTGTATTGATTTTACACTATAATGTATATTTGCATATCTAGTAAAGTCATATCTCCTACAGCATGAACAAGGCAGCTATAACATATTACAGCCAATTAGTTTTTTGTTTAATTGTTTGTACAGCACATCAGCAGGTGTTGTAAATGTGTGATTAGACAGGAATAAGAGATTAATGTAAAGTATTAGTGTAGATTATGAGTGTCGTATCTCAGCACAGCTGCTGGTCTCTTACTGTATCTCTGCGGCTCTTTTTTTGTCATGGGAAGACTGATTAAGAGAGAGTGTATGAGTGTGTGGTGTAAGTGTGAGTGTAGGAAGTGAAGATATGGTGTGTGCCAAGTGTGAATGAAGGTGCTTTGCAGACGGCTGCATGCAGGAGCTTCTGTATGACTGAAGTCTACATCAAGCAACCAGCAAACACAATTCCAACACTCTGTGAAAGTGATAATTAGACCACAAATCAAAAGGTTCCCCCTCTTTACACCAAATGTAGTTAGTTATTGAAGACCACATACCTTGTATCTCCACTGATTGTTAATTTGATCAGCTCCACTCACCATATAGGTGCACTTTGTAGTTCTACAACTACAACTACATGTGTGTGGTGGTCCTCTGGGGGTCCTGACCATTGAAGAACAGGGAACAGGTGAAAGGATGCTAAAAAGTAGACAGAGAAACAGATGGATTACAATCTGTAATCGTAGAACTACAAAGTGCACCTATATGGTCAGTAGAGCTGATAACATGGACCATGACTGGAGATACAAGGAGGTGGTGTTAATGTTATGGCTGATCAGTATACTGTATTATTTTATCTGTGCTTTCTTTCAGAGCTGTAATGCTAATGTAGCTAACAATAATGTTAGACTGTTAGATAGATAACATGTTATTGTCATTGCATAGTACAGAATACAGAGCACCGGTACACAGTTTAGCATCCACCAAAAGTGCAAATAATAGCAATAGTTCAAAAAGTTAAACTTTCATAGATTATAGATTCAGGGCCCACAATTTAAAAAATTTCAAGTATTTATTTGTTTATTTTCACATAATTTGGGCTTCCAGCTCATAAAACCCACAAAAAAGTCATTGAAATTGTTTAAATTGTGGGCCCTGAATCTATAATCTATGAAAGTTTAATTTTTTGAATGGAATTCTGAAATTAATCAACTTTTCCATGATATTAAATTTTTTTGTAATGGATCTGTATATTGGGATTTTTTGTCATTCTCCTGAATTATTATAGTTTTTGTAAAGTTGTAAGCTACCTAGCTGGCTGTGTTTATCTCATGTAATCTGTGTAAATGATGGATGATTTCGGCATTGCGATAAAGTTAGATGTTTTCTTACATGAGAATAACACATCACATAGGTGCCCTACACGTTCCTGCAATTTAGGGGCGTGGATTTAGAAGGATATGGATTGTCACCCTATCCTGGGTTTAGCTAGGATAGTGTAATGCCCTGCCCTGTGCCCGGTGAAGGTTTAGGAGACTCACTGCGACCCTGATCATGATTAAGCAGAAGATAATTGATGATGGATGGATAGATGGATGGCTTTAGAAAGAGGGTGGAAAGTAGGTGTGAAACCTCATGTCACAGCCTCATCCCTGTCTCAGTCTCCTGTCTATGTGCTCTTTGTTTATGTTCTGTCGTCTCCGCCTTCCTCATTTCACAGCCTTGGACCCTCATCTCCAGTGTGATAATGTTTGATTTATATGCTCCCTTGTGTGTCACAGTCCTCGTCTTTTTGTTATGACCCACGCTGCAAAAAGTATCTTATGTAAAATAAATAATGTACACATACTGCTCTGTACACTTGTGCTACATTAAAGGCACAGTATGTAGTTTCCAGCGACATCTATTGGTTTAGTTTCCATATTGCAACCAACTGAAAATTATTCCCACAGCCTCGCCCTTCTAAACACAAAGAAGTCTCTACGGTGGCCATAAGGTATCAAATCTTTGATACTCCCGAACGCGATGTCTAATAGCAGCTTTAGAACTAGTAATATGTCAAGTGGTAAGATTAATATTAATTAGAAATTTAGGAAATGAAATATGTAAAATTATCATAGCTACAATGCAGACGAAACATATTTTCTGCACTTCAAGTAAAGTAAAAACATTAAACTTTTTTTTCATGGCAAGACGGCAGCGCGCAGTTGCACAGCAGCTTCTCATGCTCCTAGCATAACCAGTTTTAGTAGTTTTTATGTCAGTTTATGTCGGTTCTGATACTGAATTCATGCGCCCTAGGCGGCTGAGTTACAGCCGAACCAAACTCATTCAGATAAGAGACAGTTTAGCCACAGAAACAGCAACTTTGGATAATAACGTTTGGGCTGAGCTGGGCAGACTACGGCTTTTCTGGACACCGGCCCACTGGAGTTGAACACAGGCCGGGAGGAGGAGACAAGACCGGCGGCAGAATAGGGGTAAACGGTGCAGCGTGCTAGCCAGGCTAACGCTAATTGTCCCCCAATTCCATCTCTTTTCCTCTCCAACATCCACTCTCTGGACAACAAGCTGGACCTCCTGCGGCTAAGGATGAATGTTTCTGAGGACATGAGGAACTGCGCAGTGAATTGTCTCACAGAAACATGGCGGAACCAGAGCATGCCAGACTCAGCCTTCCAGCTCGCTGGCCGGCAGCTCTCCCGAGTGGACTGTAACCAGCAGTCCAGGAAAACCAGAGGGGGCGGCTTAATAATCTACGTCAGTGAAGGTTGGTGTACAAACTGTGTGTTGGTAAACAGTCACTGCTCTGAGGCGAGCATAAGAATCCTGACGAGCTTAAGAATGTTCCGCCATCTTAACAAATAAACCAAAAAAACTTTATTCTTGCTTCTCCTCCGTGTATTTCTTCTTATTGAGATATATGTGTATTTCTTCTTCACCTGTTTTGTGTCAGCCAACGGTACAACAAAGCTACAGCGCCCTCGAATTTGAGTGGCCAATTTGTCATTTCAACACAAACAGTTTCAGTTTGCTAGCCTCTGGTTTGTCCTTTCTGTAGAAACATGGCGATGCAACATGGCAGCCTCAGTCGGTGTTCGGCCTGCGACCAATGTATATATAAACAGCTTATTCTAAGGTAAAATAATCAAACAACTTCTTAGTTTATAATGATTAGATGTGTTTTTAATCATTTTTATTAGTGATTATCTTAAATTCTGCTAAAAGATAACCTGAAATATTACATACTGTGCCTTTAACTGAAGTTGCTGTTGAGGGTGTGGGTATTCACAGTGTTCATGAAGGAGGAGTGAGCTCATTGAGCCTAGATTAAAATTTACTATCAAAAGATTAAATGTCACACGATAGGGCAGCATAAGTATTACGACACACATCAATCAGATGAACCTTGAACATAATTTCACAAGCCTGAGGTGACTCACACCAGCCTGCTGTCATAGTGATATCCCAGTAAACAAAAGCAAAACACACACACACACACATACACATACACACACTAGAGGAAGTGCGTTAGCCCTGAGTACCAGGAAGTTTTTTTTTTTCTTTCAGTATGCTGGTCATTGTGAAACTCAACACTGCTTAAACCTCCTCTCTTCCACATGCCACAGGACTTAGCTGCTCCACACATACACAAACACACACACTGGGCACCGTTTTTATACATTTCCAGGACATAGTGTCATACATATGGTCCTAAATGCAATAATAGTCACTGACCATACAGGTGCACTTTGTAGTTCTACAATTACAGACTGTAGTCTGTTTCTCTGTATACTTTATTATCCTCTTTTCACCTGTTCTTAAACAGCAGGACTCCACAGGGCAGATATTATTTGAGTGTGGATCATTCTCAACTGATGTTTTTAAACACCTCAGTGTCACTGCTGGAGTGAAAATAGTGCATCAAAAAATATCCAGTCAACAGCGTACTGTGCACATCAGTGAAGGACTAGAGGATAAACACAAACTGTAGCAACAGATGAGCTTCTGTCTCTGACTTTACATCTACAAGCTGGACCAACAAGGCAGAGTGGACAATGAGTGGAACACAGTGTTTAAAATCTCCAGCAGCTCTGCTGTGTCTGATCCACTCAACACACACCAACACACCACCACCACATCAGTGTCACTGCAGTGCTGAGAATGATCCACCACCCAAATAATACCTGCTCTGTGGGGGTCCTGATCATTGAAGAACAGGGTTAGATCTTCTGCTAACATCTAAAACCTAAGTCTAATTCTAAAACTCACCCCGTCTTTAATCGTGAACTTTCTTTTTAAAACAATTTATAAATTAGGTACAGTTTAGACATTTTGATGATCCTTCCATGTTAGCCATGTTTTTTCCAATTTTCTTATTTTTGTCCCAAAAATTACAAATACAAGCATGCTCACACACATTCACACTACCATCAACTTGGCATATGATTACGTGCTGGTATTTACCAGCATAACGGCTTTGCTTCCTGCTTTATAACACACACACACACACACACAAATTCACCCAGGGAATGTGGATGGCCCCTCGGTAAACTGACCAGCACCTGGCCGGGTGTGACCTTCCTCCTGACTTGGTGAAGTGGTGTTAAATTGCTCTGACCTCACATTCAACTCACTCTGCACTCAACCAAGAGGAAGGGGGCAGAGCTTCAGACAGCTTTGATAACACTGTGATAGCTCAGGGTTGTTATTGTTTTTCTTTTCATAGACAGACTATGAGTTTATTGCTGTCATCAGCTGAGCACGAACCTTTGGTTGACCGCTAGGTCAGTTTCATAAAGAATGTGAGTCAGTACAACTTATGAAATGATCTTACTTGATGTCCAGCTGTTTCTGAATGTAGTGGGTAATCAGCTGTGCAGTCTACTTTCCGACTGCGTCCTGCACGGCCGAACATTAGAGAACGCTGTGTTACCTCAGTCAAGATCATTCCAAGTCATCTTCCACCAGTAAATGTCATCACTGTATGTCCTTTTACTTTTGTCAAATGATGTGTCTGGGTCACTCTGCTCTTTGGAGGATGTGGGGATAGAGGAGGATAGCATGACTGGGCATTTGATCTTTATCTGCGGTGTCCAATTCCTGTCCTGGAGGGCCCTAGTGCAGTATATGTTGGAGCAGTCCAGTACTGTCTGGGTATTAGTCCAAATGATTTTCCTGCTCAAAAGCCACCGGATTCAACTCAGCAGTTAGCGTTTAAACAGGAAAACTCACCTTAAAGCTCAAATTGTGCTAAACTAATGACTAAACTATGCTGGACTAAAGTTGTGAATGACCATGGCCCAAAATGTGCTAGAATAAAAATTAAACTGTGCTGAAGTGTGTTGAATAAAGACCACACTGTACTACTCTAAATTTCAAACTGGGACTAAAGCTCTACATGACCTAGACTGAAACTGAAATTGTGCAGGACTAAAGCTCTAACTGTGCTGGATCAAGGCCCAAACTGTACTGGACTAAAGCTCTAACTGTACTGGACTAAAGATAGAATTATACTGGACCAAGGTCCAAACTGTGCTGGACTGAAGCTCTAACTGAGTTGAGCCAAGGCCCAAAGTGTGCTGGACTAAAGCTCTAACTGTGTTGAGCCAAGGCCCAAAGTGTGCTGGACTAAAGCTCTAACTGTGCTGAACCAAGGTCCAAACTGTGCTGGACTAAAGCTCTAACTGTGCTGAACCAAGGCCGAAATTGTGCTGGACTGAAGCTCTAACTGTGTTGAACCAAGGCCGAAACTGTGCTGGACTAAAACTCTAACTGTGCTAAACCAAGGCCCAAAGTGTGCTGGACTAAAGCTCTAACTGTGCTGAACCAAGGTCCAAACTGTGCTGGACTAAAGCTCTAACTGCGCTGAACCAAGGCCGAAACTGTGCTGGACTGAAGCTCTAATTGTGTTGAACCAAGGCCGAAACTGTGCTGGACTAAAACTCTAACTGTGCTAAACCAAGGCCCAAAGTGTGCTGGACTAAAGCTCTAACTGTGCCTGACTAAAGTTCTAACTGTGCTGGACTAAAGATTTAACTACTGCTGGTTTAAAGCCCAGACTGGACCTGTTATGTCTGTATTATTTTATTTTCGTTTTTACTAACTATAGCACAAGTTCTGATATAACTGGGTTTAAGAAGATAATGATGACTCGTGACCTCTTTTACTGTAAGATTCTTTACAAATGTAGGTTAGTGTGCCAAGTGTTGTACTTCAGACAAATACAGTACATAACTTTCATCAAAGCAGCTTTCAGCTTAAACTGACCTTACTGTGAGACAACAATGGTCCTAGAGAGGGTGAGAAGAAAGACAAAGAAACAGGCAAACAGAGCACCGCACCTGTACAGTATCACCCTTCATGACCCTCATTTCTTTTGTCCATCCTCTTCTCTACATCCACTCTCAGCAGCAGACCACCACAGCCCCCCACCTTCAGCTCTACATGCTGACAGAAATCACCATGAGTGACAGCTGGGCCTGAGGAGGAGGAGGAGCTGTAGAGGAAGCACGGCTGGATGGGGAAATGAATTCTTTTCAGGTGGCCAAGGGGACGGCCCAGAATCCCTCAATACTGCCCTGCAGAGAACTGACCTCACTACCACACATACCACATACAGTGCCTTGTGAAAATATTCACCCCCTTTTTATCTATTTTAAATGTTTTTAATCTGAATTGTTTGTGATGCATCTGCACAAAATAGTCAAAGTTGGTTAACTGAAATTATATATATGTAATATATAATTTTAATAAAAAACTGAAAATTGGCATGTACATATGTATTCACCCCCTTTGCTATGAAGCCCCTAAAAAGTTCTGGTGAAACTAAAAACAATTACCTTCAGAAGTCACATGCGTAGTGAAATGAAGTCCACCTGTGTGCAATCAAAGTGTCACATGATATGTCAGTATATACGCACTTTTTCTGAAATGCCCAAGAGGCTGCACCACCATTAAGCAAGAGGCACCACTAACCAAACAACACCATAAAGACCAAGGAGATCTCCAAAGAAGTCAGGGACAAAGTCAGGGTTGGGTAATAAAAAAATTCCAAATATGTGATCATCCCCTGGAGCACCATCAAATCCATTATTAAGAAATGAAAAGAATATGGTACCACAACAAACCTGCCAAGAGAGGGCCACCCACCAAAACTCTCAGACCATGCAAGAAGGGCATTAATCAGAGAGGCAGCAAAGACACCAAAGGTAACCCTGAAGGAGCTGCAGAGTTCCCAAGCAGAGACTGGAATATCTGTCCATACATCACCTATATTCTAGATCATCTCTTCCTGTTCTGAATAAATTGTCTAAGATGGCCAATGTAACATTCAGCTATACAACTAACAATAAGTCGTAAACCACACTGACTAGTCTGTGAGATTATTAAGATCTTGATTCACTTTGACTAAGTTGTTTTTGTTATGTTTTTGTCAGAAATTTGCTTTTTAGGTGGGTATTTAGTTCTAGTGTTAAATTTGGTCCAGGTCCAGTTGTAAACTAAAAAAACACATTTTAGACTCCAAAGCTGTCTTGGCTGATTAGTTACATTTGAGGTAAGTGGGAAATGGTGTAAATGTGAATTTTGAGTATAACATGCCTTTAAATCAGAATTGTGCTGATGTAACATAACATAATCATGAGCCATAATACTGTAATAATATCTTATTACAATATGTCTTATTACAGTTTCATTGTTGATGCTATGCTGCGTTGTGTGTCATTTTAAAATAAAACTTTTTAAATGTTATTTTCCTATTAATTATGTGAAACTTGTAATGTTGCACAGAGTTAATATACTAGAATCATGTTCTAGTCATGAGCCATATTTATCTGCAACCAGATCACATTACTGAAATGATAGATGGATGGAGATTCAGACAAACAGACTTACCTGTTTAGTTTAGCCTTTGTTAACTTTACACTATAGAAAGGCTGCAGATCCAGGGGTTCACTGACCTAGGGATTTATAGTAAACTGAGATGCTGAGGCTGTCTTATTGCTGCTCACTCAGGTTTGTTGACAATGGAGCGGAGGGATGCCACAAGGAGCTCCCATATCTTCCATGGCTCTCTCCTTTTTGGCAGGCTGTTCTAGATAGTTCTGCTGGAGTAATTAACCACATTCTGATAAATCTCATAATCCTTGTACTCTATAAACCCAAACAGAACTAATTCCATCTCTCCAACCAGAGGAGGATGGGTCCCCCATGTGAGTCTGGTTCCTCCCAAGGTTTTTTCCTCCACCTCTGAGGGAGTCTTGCCACTGTTGGTGTTTTGTTATTACTAACCTTGTGAGGCTGATTCGTGACATCCCTTGTAAAAAGCACTATAAATAAATTTGACTTGACAGACACAGACAGGTAGGTGGATGAACAGATGGATGTATAAATGTATGGGTGTGTGGGCAGACAGGCAGACAGACAGATAGATCTAAAAGTACTAGTTTGACTAGTTACACTAAAGTGACATATTTCAATCCTTCTTTAATGTTTATCAGTATGGCTTCTGTGCTCTTTTATGCTGAGCTGTATGTAGTTTATTCTACTGATTTGATTTTACTTTATTCATCTTGACACCTACACCAAGACAAATTCACTGTACACCTGATTCTGATGACTTACAGATGAAAACCCAGAAATCTCCAGAATTTCACATTATTACAATATTTAATTTCAAGTTTGAGTATTTGACAATTCAAACAGTATAAACATTAAGACCAGGAAAAGCTTGAAATGTCACTTTATGTGTAATGAATATAAAATACACAAGTTTATTTACATTGAATGGATTCTGTAGTTTCGGACCAAGTAGACTAGTGTGGAGACCTTATAATGTTAATTAGCACAGTAGTGTGTGTGTGTGTGTGTATAGGGGTGCTATACTTGCGAGGAATGTGTGCTTTCTCTCCCACAGAAAAGTGCTGCTAGGCTACAGCACTGGCCTATCAATCTGTACAAAGAGCCTGTTGGGGCCCTGGTGTCTGGCGGTGCTGAAATGGACGCAGGAGGGGTCAGGATCGAGGCTGGACTAAACCCTCCTTCCAAAACGCCCCTACCCCTACACCCCCACTCCTTCCCCAGCTGCAGAACAGATTTCACGGTGTCTGAGGAGGAAAGGCGAGAGCAGATTGGAAGGATAGGGGAGGATGGGCTCTGTGGCCGCTCTTTGAAAAGTGTTAAATGATAGTGAAATGGTGGGATTAAGTGGGACAATGAAGGGCACTAATCCCCTTTTCCATAACCCCCCTCCCACACTTTTCCTCCTTCTGTTCCACTCCCGAGCTTGTAACCCCCTCCCCAAGCACTGTTTTCACCTTGTGGGGGTCAGCATAATGTGGAAAAAAGACAGAGAAGAAAGGGTGAGAGAAGCATAGAGATCAGTAGGACATCAGGCAATATTAGGGACATTATATATATGTGTGTATGTATGTATGTATGTATGTGTGTATGTATGATGTATGTATGTATGATGTATGTATGTGTATGATGTATGTATGTATGATGTATGTATGTGTATGATGTATGTATGTATGTATGTATGTATGTATGATGTATGTATGTATGTAGGTATGTATATATAACCTTTATATAATATATAAAACTTGCTGTGTAAGTTTTATTCAGTTTTAGATCATTTTGCCAGTTTGAAGTCATCACATTGGCACTACTTCAAGGTCTCGCAATTTTGTGCTGGTGTTCTTTCTCTCTCTCTCTCTCTCTCTCTCTCTCTCTCTCTCTCTCT